>PVJH01036214.1:0-18946 GCA_004026705.1 Nesogale talazaci | reverse complement strand
AAAAAAAAAACAAAAAGAGGTGAAGGAAAAAACAAGGGAGGTGCTGGGTTTGGAAAATGCATCCATGAGTGGAATTGCTTATTTGACAACTGTATAAATGTAATGAAGAGTATTTTGGAGGAGATATGGTTGTTTCATAAAAAAACGGTTAAGTACATAGCAATGAAAAAAGAAATCCTGGTTTTGTATGTGTGTGTGTGGGGGGGGGGGAGGGGCGGTAATCTATCCCTTTGTGTATTTCTCATGGAATTCCTGGTGGAGTCTGTGAGACACACACCAGGATACACAGGACTCTGAGCTGAGTCTAACACCAGGCAGCCAGCAAATGGCAGAACTCTGTATTCTTGCTGGCCTGGAGTCACCTCCAGTGAGCCACGCTGTCTTGACCCGGTGATCATACAGTATAACTCCGCCAAAAGTCATCTGCTCACCTTCATTTCCTGGCTGTAGTCAGAGACTTCCCTGTACCTGCAGAGTTCTAAACACAGTGGCCGCCTCACGGATGGAGAAGCCAGAGGATAGAGGCGCTGGCGAGGCTTTCGGGATTATGGCCAGGTGAGGTGGAGCTGCTGCTAGAGTTCAGGACAGAGCTCTTCGCACCTGGCCATCCTGTCCTGCGGCCTTTTAAGCCTTGTCCTTTGAGAGCCCTTTTGCTCCAATAGGCTTTAGTGTCTTAGCCAAAACTGTGACGAGGCCAACACTGGATCCTGCCTCCTAACTCTCCATCTGAGGAGGAAAATGCTGAAATCCAGAAATAACCATGATTCTTTCTAGCATAAATTAGCAGCTAGCACTTTAGAGAAGATAATGGGAAGGAGGAAGTCAAAATAGTTTCCGAACGTCTACGACTCTCTAGCATTTGTAGTCAGATATAATAACTGTTAAAGAACCTGAAAAATCTGAGTTTGGGGGGAAAAAAAGTTTATGCCATGTTGATGTCATGGCTGAGTGTAGCGGCGGGCTGGGGTGAGAAGGGAGGCCTACATGGGGCAGGCTTTGCTCCAGGCAGGCATTTGGGGATTTGATTAGATGCCGAAAGCCCCATGTTCGGGACGGGAGGGCTGCGATGAAAGCCTCTGGTGCGGTGGCATTTCCGCCCCCCAGGGCCTTGGTTCCTCTGCAGTGTAGAACCGACATCCATCCAGCAGGTCATGGAAGGGAGAAATGGCATGAAGGAAAAGTTCTGGACGGCAGAACAGAAACCAGTGTAGTTACTTATTTCCAGACTTTATTAATACCAAACTAAGGAAAAAACAAACTCCCTGCCACTGAGTCGACCTGCCGGATGGGGAGGACTGCCCCTGGGAGTTCCTGAGACGGTCACTCTCTGAGGGAGTAGAATGCTGTCTCTCTCCTGCGGAGGAGCCGGTGGTTTCGAACAGCCGACCTTGTGGTTAGGAGTCGGGCGCGAAGCACAATGCCACCAGGCTGCTAGAGTAACAGCGAAGGCCCCATGTAAATTCATTGAGGGTTGGGAAATATAATCTCTCTGGGTGCCCAGGAGAAAAGGTAGTGGAGTTTGAGGAACACAGAACACTGACCCTGTTTTGTTGGTAAACAGACTTTTATTAGATATCACTGATAACACACACCCTAGAGAAGGTGATGATGTTCCGTGTGACAAACAGCAAGTGGCATGACGGTGCGAATCCTAGATGACAGCGGTGACAGTAAGATGTCACAACTGTAAAATGGATAGACGTCCATCGCAAATGATGCAATGATTCACATCTGCGCTCGCGTGGTGATGCAAACACTGAAGGGCATTAAGACTCCGTGGCACAGATACCAACCATGGATGTATCAGGCAACCCCACGGTCTGCAGCCTGAGAGGAAGGAGGGCCTGGCTTGAGACCACCCCAGAGGAAAGGCTGCGGGGGCCCCCGCACGCTCCGCCCGGCCTGCAGCAGCAGCCTCTTCGGCACAAAGTGATAGAGTGGGCTGGAGACTGCGGACAGGGGCCTGACGCCGGTGCTCCTCTTCGCTGAGATGAGACGGGCCAGCACGGGCCTTGTGAGCCGGGACGTGGCTGCTTTCGCTTGCTTGGCACTCGCTAACGGACCCACAGGCTGGCAGTCCCTCAGCCCCGGGGGCGAGGTCAGGCTGCTCCAGGGAGGGCATCAGTGAAGCAGGGCGCCCAGCCTAGAGCTTCAGGGTCGCTGTGAGGTTGATACCCCCTCACCCTCACACAACCCATGGGGGCGCACCTCTGCGTTTTGGAAGCAGGTGGCTAGATGCCAAAGAGGACTTTGAGGTCTGCCAAAGTGAGCTTGGAGACGGATTCTCCAGACCCGGATAGGACCTGCCTGGCGAGTTTCTTCTTCCTTTCCTGGAGCTGCAGTATCTTCTCCTCCACTGTCCTCTCGCAGACAAACCTGCGCAGACACCACAGACACCGTGAGAACCCAGGGCAGGGTCAGATCATGGCACAGTCAGACTCTTACCATGTTTTCGCTCCGGTGGGATTTCTACCTTGGTCTCGGTTTCCTTAGCATCCGTCAACAGCCCTGTGTTTAAGGGGCCCAAACCTTTTTTGACTAAACATATGTCTGTTTACAATGATGGGATTCAATTTGCCTTTCCAAAGCTAACGGAGAGAGACTGAAAAAGTCAAACGTTTTTTATCCAAAAAGTACACCTACTTCCTCACTCACCAGTCGTCTAGTTATCTGACGGTTTGCATTTACAATGGTAGTAAAAAAAATTGTCTGACGATTCTGTGTACCCGTTACTTATGTACACTGGGAAGAAACACATTCTGAAGTGTGGGGCCAGGGCAACATCTCTTGATGGGGATGGTCAAGGTTACGGCACTGAGGCCAAACCGTGATTCTCGACGGTTTGAGGCCATTATATAATGATGCCACTTGGCTGATGATGATGATGAAGAAGTCTGACAGTTATTTAATGAAAGAGGGGAGAGGAGGTGGCAGAGAAGGAAGAGGGAACAGAAGGGAAGGGAGAAAGAGATCTGTGTCTGGAGTAGTGAGATCAATGGTTAATTAATTAGCTCTCAAAGCACAACTTTTTGGGTTTGCCCATGGACTAGGAAGGGCATTCAGGACCTGTGGACCACAGACGAGCTTTAGATCATGCTGTCCAGCTGGCTGTGCAGGAGGAAGAGCGGCCGCTTAGTGGCCACAAGAACACGAGCGTGCCCTGCTACACTGGCAAGAGGCTGGCAGGGGGCGGGTCAGGAGTGGGTCTGGATGTCGTGCTAAGACAGTGAGATGTTATCCCATAAAACGCCAGAGAGCTGCTGAGAAATGAGGCGTGGGCATGCAGGTTTATCAGATGAAAGGGCCCTCTGGTGGTGATGCAGGGAAGGGCAAGAGACTTGGTTTCCTGAGGCGTCAAGGTGTGAAGTGGTGAGTGTGATGAGTACTTCTAGCCATGGGGCTAGAGGAGAAGCCGCGGTCCGGAAAAAGAGGTGGAAAATAAACTGAACGACTTGGTATGTGGGAAGTGAGAAGGAGGGTGAGGTCTAGTTTCTGGCTGTGTCTTAGATGATCCTTGGTTCTAACCATAAACACAGAATAGGGAGACAAGGCGGATTTGAGGTGATGCGCGGTCAAATTCAAGGCGTGAAATGTTGAGTTCCTGGATCATACACAAGGCTTGCTGCGAGGTGGGCGCTCGGGCGGGATTTGCGGAACGGGATTGCCCAGAACGGACAGCGGATGAGCACGTGGACACTCAGAGGCAGACAGCCAGCAGGCGTGAGGAGATCTTTGAAACCGTGAAAACTGGTATGGTTTTGGGACTTATGGGAGGGTCTAGGATGACTCAGGGCGGGGCATACAGCGCCAATTGAGAAGAGGGCCAAGGACAAAGGGAAAAAACCAAGAGGGCCAAGAACCCTGCCCTCAGATTCATGCTGACCCGCAGTGAGCCCCATAAGGCAGGCAGGAACCGCCCCCGTGGGTCTCTAAGACTCACTTTCCATGGGAGCAGAAAGCCTTGGACGCCTCCCTCCCTTGGAGCGACTGCCCTTTTCACACTGCAGCGTTGCAGGTGGCCGCCCAAAGAGTAACCACTACATGCCTGCACCGAACCCAAGCACTGCACTTAGCAAACTTCAGAAGCTGCTGGTGTTCCCTAACCAGAGGCATTCTCATTGAGCCAGGACAGGGAGACAGTGATTTCTAATTATTCAGGAGACTTAACCCTGGAAGGAAGGAATTAAAACACCGAGGCGGGTTTTGATTTTGGAACCAGGATCCATCTTAAACAGAAGAACATTCTACACACTAGACAGCCTGTAGTCCTCAAAGACATCAATGTCATCAAACAAGGGGGGGGGGGGGACCCGCATGGTTTCAGAGATTACAGGAGATGAAAGAATCATGAAAATGGGATGCTATGAAGGATCTGGCATTTTATTTTGCTGTGAAGGAACACCGCTGGGTAAATTGACTACATCCGAATAACTGCTGCAGATCGGTTAACATCCTGATTTTGATAGTACTTGGAAGAGGATGTGTCCCAAGTTCCTCTAAGACATAGCTTCATTTCATGTTTGACCTTGTTCTTTGTTTGAAAGGAGCAACTACAAGGTTAGCCCCAAACTACTTTCTCTTCCATCCTGTGAGCAAGGGGAGCCAGCCTTTGTCAGTGGTGGTACAGTGACCACCAGATACTCTACCTCGTAGTAAAACACTGTGCAAGGCAGGCCTTGTGAGGCTGAAGTTGGGAAGGGTCTGGGAGACCTTACCTGTGTATGACAACATCTTTCTGCTGTCCTACTCGGTAAATTCGGTCACAGGCCTGATCTTCCAGTGAAGGATTCCTATCGCAAGAAGGTGATGCTTAAAGATTACTTGTGCGAGAGACCGTAGACCAATTCTAGCCTGCATCCTGTCTTTGTAAGGACTTTCCGCTAACAATGGTTCCTAAATTTTTCAGGCAAAACAAAAACACTATGTGACAGAGACCTCTCTAGATTGCCTGCAAACCTGAAAGATTTACCAGCTGGCTGAAAATAATTATAGAAAATGTTTGCCGAACACTCTACAGGCCTAAAAATGGTTAGTGCCAAATACCTTCTAGTCAGACCTTTCGGGAGAAACTGGGTTCAGATTGCTAAAGTTAACTCTTAGCTCAGTTGTGACTTACTGCTTGTAAGTAACTTAGGTGACATATATCCGAATTCAGCCCCTAACCAGCTGGGTGACCCTGGCTGGGCATCTACCATCCACCCTTCAGGCTTCAGAGTTCTACTTGGAAAATAGCTACAGAACCTCAGATACATTCTTCAGCTTTTCTCTTTGACGATTCAACCAAGCAGACCCAATGCGTGTCCTTCATCATTAACTCTCATTATCAACTCCCTACGCCTTTTCCAGTTTACCTTTTAAAGATCCTAGCTTATCTTTCTCTTTTCGGAAAACAGCGTGCGTCTCACCACACATTCATTCCCAGTACGCGGTGCTCACTCACACACACAAGGGAGTTCCAAGAACGGAAGCACAGTCTCTCCGGGGGCGACGATGGTCGGCCTATTAGAGCCAACCTGGGCTGCCTGGAGACTCCGGCTATTGGCAATCCCCAGCAACAGTGCCATCCCAGGTTGGCACCATGGGAAAGCCACACATCTCCTAGCAACACACACCCTGAGTGTGCTCACTGCCGCACAGTGCTGCTAAGTTCCTGGAGTGATGGAGAAGTGAATCGGGGCCCGACGTGAAGTTGACCTCTAACATACTCAGAAAAGGCCCTGGCCTTTTTCTTTACAAGTTAGGGCTTTCCCTGGGTCTCTGGGGTCTCCTTTTCTTGGGTCTCAACAGGTGTGTTTTTGATGTCATATTCCGGAGAAGAGGTAAAACTGAGAGATGCTAGTTCCTTGCCATGAGGAAAAGTTCTGCTTCAAGTTTCCATGGAAACAGGTGTTAGCTTAACCATGAAATGAGAGGGCTATTTTAAGTAGTCATTTGAAATCTTGCATGCTCAGGGATTCGGGGAAGTCAGCTCGCTTGCTCCATGCCCTGTGTAGATGTGTAGTTATGCACATACAGACACACGTGCATTCACTGTAAGTACATCCTACTGTCCCTGTGCCCCCTGACCTCCCTCCTACGCCAGGATAGTTCAAGAAAGGCCCAGGGCACTTACCAGTGCATGTCGAGAAGAAAAAGGTGGTTTCCTCCAGTCAAATTTAGACCCACACCTCCAGCCAAGAGGGAGATTAACATAACCTGCAAACAGAAGCACACCGTTAAACTGATACACATTTGATCTAATATGGCCTCTCTTCTTCTGACTCAGGTTCAAGGCCAAGGTCAATACATATTAACAGGAAGCCATGACTTCCTGGTAAATGTCCTTCTGGCTATCATCATAACCGACGGTTTGGGATTTGTCTTGTGTTTTTTTTTTCCACTTTAACATGCTCCCTCCCACGAACCCGCTCCGAGGAGAAAATGTGGACTTCATTTTTTGGAGTCCATCTCTAAAGACTAATTGTGTGCCTGCCAAAATAAACAGTTGCTGCAATTCGGAGCACGGAAGCGGTTAGCTCGATACACTGTCCGGTAACCCGATTATGCCGATTTCCTCAGTCTTTTCTTTGCTGTTGCTATGCTGATCCCACCAGTTACCACTCAGCGAATGCTTCCCCAATTCTTGCTACTGACGGTTGTGTAACCCAGTTACGTGTTTCTTCCCATATTGCCTCGTGTCCAAAACCCACTGCCAAGGCTCATCTCAAATGGTGCCTTTGTCCTCCACTAAGCACCTTCATCCTGACTCATTCTGATCTCACTCGTTTTAGTCCTCTTTTATCCTCTGTAGATGGTCGGCAGACTTTGACAGGTGTCCCAATACACTGTCGAGGCTGTAAGTCTTTTCAAACTGAGTTGCCTGATTCTGACTCTCGCTCTACCGAGACGCAAGAACAGCAGGTTCTGAACCACACAGTCCGGATGGGACCGGCTCGCACCTGCGGGCCCCGGGTGCTACTGTTGAACGCCTCTACCAAGTCCATCCTCTGCTTGGGGTTGACAGAGCCATCGATGGTGGCGTAAGTCAGTCCGTGTCGCTTGAGATGCAATGCTACAACTTTTAGCATGCTGGCCCACTGCGAAACAATGACACTGGGAGGAAGAGAAGCCAGAAACAGATTAAATTAACCATCTGTGGCGCTTTAATGGCTCTTAGTCCTAAGACTTCTCAGTCATCAAACGTGATAGAGGAAAGAGGCCTTCTGTGACCTAAGGGAACACAATACACACTTTGGTACATTAGGAGATTAAAAAGCAGTCACTTATTTCTAGATCCAGCCTACCCTTTTCCTTTTAGTAGACTAAATCAAGTCAGAGTAAAGTGGGGGTCAGACCAAAAGAGCCACTGCAGCCTTCTATTATGTGGGGATCTCATGCTTATCCAAAAACCTGTGGTCAGGAGATAAAGGACCGTAGCGGTCCCCCCGCCCCTCCTATTGCAGACAATCCCAAATTGCCAGGCTCTTCTCCTCACCCTGCCCCCAGCCAGGTTTTAACTTCTGTCTCGTTTTAGATGGCAACGTTTCATACATCTCCATGCAGGTGTGTGTGCCTATCAACAGAACTTCTGAAGCCTCATCCGATCACCCCTCTCCCGTCCTTGAGCACCTGCTCTTTGCCTGCCTTCTTTGCCCACGTCTCTACTTTTCAACATTTCTTTGGATGTCCAGCTTACGGGGAACCTCAGAGATTCTTTCCTGGTCTGTACCACAAATGTGTGCTTTAGAAACCCAGGGCATCTGTGCTGCCACCGGGGTGCTTTCTGCTGAGCAGGACAAGCATCCCCACCACAAACTGCTGAGGTTAGGGACCAGCGGCGGCAGCGGGCTAGTCCTCTGGAGCAGCGATCATAGAAACAGCACACGCTCTCTGTTCAGGGGGTTACCAGTTCACATCCCAGCATCCGCTCTAGGGAAGGGCTTCCTTTCCATGTCTGCTCTGGGGAAGGCCCTGGATGCCACAGATCTTCTGGTGGCTTGGCCTCTCTCTTCCCAAACCCTTGCTTGCTCACCCACGGGCCTGTTTAATCTCTTTTATATCGCAAAAGAGATGGCCGTCGGCCATACCGATCACCCCTCTGGTCTCAACATAACAAAGACAACTCCTTCCCTGGGGTTCTGGCCGCAGGCCTGGAGCTCCAGGTTGACAGTCCCTGTGTGTTTTTGAGAGACACAAGTCAGTCCATAACAGCATCAGATTCTTTGGTTTTGTTTGTTTGTTTGTTTTTTGGGCATCACTGCCCTCTGGTGGTGGGAGTAGGAGGCCCAGTCTTTGCTCCTCTGGAGCCGCTGCTGGAATTGAACCTCCATCCCAGTGGGCTGCAGTCCCGCACACAACCACTAGGCCACCAAGGCTCAGCCCCAACAGCATCAGATTCTTAATTACAACCAATTCTCTGAAAATGAAATAACACATTCACCTCTTCTGCGATTCTGAATTTCTTCGGATTGCCTCCAGTTCTGCCAGCAGCGATGAGATCTGGGAAAAGGTGATGCCATGCAGGTAAGTTTAAGCAAATCACTTCCCTCATCTTCTCCGACCCGCAACACTGCTCGGTCTCTTGGACGGCCTCTGCTTCTGGTGGTGCCCTTCTCACTGAAGTCCACTCCCTCTGCAGCCAGAGGGCTGTTTCTAAAAAGGCATATTTGGCCACTTATTTCTGGGCTGAAGTCCTGCAGTGGCTGCCCACTGAGGACAAACTCTGAACTCCTTACAGCCCCGCTGACTCCTCTGGACAACCCTCCCCCAGGGCCTGCTCTGCACATCGGACGCTCCAATGGTAGCCACAGGCCTCCTCCAATCAGCCAGGTGCTCCCTCAACTTCCTCCAACCCAGGCCCTTGGCCTGGAAGGCCTATCGCACGTCTTCTCGGAGGTCCTCCCCAGCTTCGAAGCAAGGGCCGAGCCCCCAGATCTACTGCCCACCTGCTTCCCCCACCTGGTCCTTATCGCACTGGGAGACTGTGGTGAAAAGGTTTGTGTGAGAGCGTCCCACAGACTTCCTGAAGCCCCCTCACGGCTCCCCCGTGATTCACCGCCAGCTCTCACTACTGGTGAGGCTCCCTCCGAGGCGGCAAGGGCAGTGTTGGGCTCCCTGAGGACTGCACCCTGGCAAGAGGTCCACCACGGACAAGTCCTTTGCCCCCTCTCAGGCCCTGCTCCAAATGTTGTTGCGGAAGATCCTTCTAGCTGGAAGAACACTCGGGAAAACTTCCAAGCAAGCTCTTGGGAGACTTACCAAAGACCCTCACCCAAAGTATGACATCCTTTCTACCCCTTTCTACCTCTCTTTCAGAGCCTTCCCACATAGACAGCTCACTCGCTGAGCCCCTGTCCTGAACACACACCTGCTGGGCCCCTTTCCCGGCAATCCGTGACAGCACGTCTGCCTGCGTGCTGGGGCTGGACCACTCCACTCTCTGAATGCTCCCCTGACCCCGCCCTTTGGCTTCTCCATGAGGGAGAGTCGGACCAGCTGAAACCTAAAGGTTCTGCCTCTGCCCCTGAATGGCCGTTCCAGCTTGGCACAGGAAGGCGCCTCACACAGAAACATGGGCACACCATCCAAGTACCTTAGTGCTCTCCCGAGTGTCTTTGAAAAGCTCCACCTTGAAGGATATGCCGTGAAGGCAGACCATGGATGATGGGTCCGGGCTGTGGAGTTCCGACAGGGTCAGTGCACTGAGCTGCTCTTCCAGGGAGAGGACGAGGCCGTCGCCCTGCAGCTCTGTCGGATCCAGGGCCTGGGGAGGAGAAAGAAAGGGGATGGCAGCCACCGGGAAGTGCAGCATATGGCTTAAGACCTTAAACCACAAAACGCACTGTAACTCATCATCAGGAACTCTGCAGAGAAACCTGACTCAAGGGCAATTTTGTAAGTCATTTTGGTTTTTGCTTCTTAACCACATTAAAGATAAACAAAGACAGGCTTTTAAAATAGATTTTCCTGGCAGTTTCACCATGATGAGTGTATTGTTCCCTGCATGAACAGACCACCGATCCTGCATGGTCACAGCTGCTCAGAGGATGAACCTCCCTGAACCATGGAGATGGGCCAATTTCCAAAGTCAGGGCACCTTTTCAACATGTATAAGCCCCTGAGTTGTCATACCTAGACTTAAAAACCCCAGTACTAAAGGTAAGAATAAAAGTATATTACAGGGTACATGAAATACAAGGGGGCAAGTGAATGATAAAAGTTCATAGAAAAAGGGAATGAAAAGAGAATGGAATTTCCCATGAACTTTTTGAAGTCCCCTCATAGAAATAATTAGCGAGAGCAACCACAAGAAGGGGAGGAGAGGAATGATACTGCTAACGCACTTCCTAAATTGCTGAAGTTAAGTTGGTACTAATTTAACCCAGAATGTGATACGTACAAGCTCTTATATGTAATATCCATGGTGATTAATAAAACACATAGCAACATACAGAAAAGAATAAAGCCTTAACGGCTTACTACCATAAACCAACGAAACACCAAGGAAAGCAGTCATAAAGGACAAAAGCAAAGAAGAGTTCACACACACACACACACACACACACACACACATATGAAAGGATCAAGTGAAGCCAGTGCTCAAAGGTAAACTTACAGAAATAAATGTCTTCATAAAAAAAGGTCTTGAATCAATAGTCTAACCCAGGGGTCCTCAAACTTTTTAAATAGGGGGCCAGTTCACTGTCCCTCAGACCGTCGAAGGGCTGGACTATAGTTAAAAAACAAACAAACAAAACTATGAACAAATTCACTGTGGGCCCAGGATGAGTCGGCTGCTAAGCAGGACAGCAGCAACAGCAAAAATACTGGGTGGACCAGATAAATGTCCTCGGCGGGCCGCATGTGGCGGGCCATAGTTTGAGTAGCCCTGGTCTAGCGTACAAACATTAGGAACTAGGAAAAGAACAAAGTGAGCCTCACAGAAAACGCAAACTCACTACCATCCTGTTGGTGCCAACAGATCGCAGCTCTACAGGACAGGATGGGACTGCCCTCGTGGGTCTCTGGATAGACTAATGAAGAAACAATGTAAATAACAAAAGTGACAGAGGTGACAGGACAACTGATACAGTGAAAAAGCAGAATTACAATAGATTATAAGATACGGGCAAATTCTTAATCCTGACACCGTAACTCAGCAAAGACACCAGATTAAAAAAAAAAAAATCTATAGGCCAGGATCTCTTGTGACTACAGATGCAAAAACTCTCAATAAAATAAAAGTGAACAGAACCCACCCACACCAAACTCACCGTCATCGAGTCAGACTTGACTCCCAGTCACCCTCTAAGAGAGCAGAACTGCCTGTTTAGGTTTCTAGACTTAAGATTTATGGGAGCAGCCAGCCTCGTCCTTCTCCCCTTGAGGGACTAGTGGGTTCAAACTGTTGACTCCGCAGTTAGTAGCTTGAGCCACAGCTCACTATGCCCCTAGGGCTCTAGTGAATATAGAAGCAAAAACTCTCAAGGAAGAAGCAGTAAACAGAATCCTAGAGCAGATTTGAATAGCCACGCGCCATGACCAAAAGGCACTTATTCCAGGAATGCAAGGGTGAGTCAGCGTGAGCAAGCTCACCCATGTAATACGCCACATCCAGAGAACAGAGGATGAGCACCGCATGATGATCTGTGCAGACACAGACGAAGCACTCGATAAAATCCAACAACACATCTTGATGGAAACCCGAAAGAAGATTGGAACAGAAGGGAAATTTCTCATTCAGGGAGGGCATCTTTGAAAACTCAAAAGCCAACATTATACTTAATGGGGAAAAGCAGTCTTTTTCTTGAAATCTGGAGGAAGACATTAACACCACTTCTGTTAATGTATTATATTGTATTGGAAGTTGTAGCCAAAGCAGTAAGACGTGAAAAAAAGAAATACAAGGTATCCGGTTTAGAAAGAAAGGGAAAAAAAGAAGTAAAATTATCTTTATTTGTGGACAATATGATCCTATATGACAGCAGTTCTCAACCTGTGGGTTGCGATCTCTTTGGGGAGTCAAATGACCCATTCACAGGGGTTGCCCTATTCATAACAGTAACAAAATTACAATTATGAAGTAGCAGCAAACATAATTTTATGCTTGGGATTACCACAAAGGAAGGTTCTGTTTACTACTATATAAATAAATCAACCCCAACAGTCAACACAAACATTTCTAAAGCTAACCAAAGAATTTAGCTAAGTTGTAAGGTGGATTACAAATAAAAAACAGCTGGATTTCTATAGACCAACAATGAGAAATCAGAAAGGCTAAATTAAAGATGCTATTTACAATAGCATCTAGGAATAAATCTAGCCAGGAATGTGAAGGAGTTATGCAACAAAGAGTAATACACTGCTGAGAAATATTAAAGAAGACAAATAAATGGAAAGATGTTCCAGGTGCATAGACTGAAAGACAAAATTGTTCGGATGTCAGTACAATCCAAAGCAATCTAGAGGTTCAATGCAATCCCTGTCACAATTCCAACCACACTCCACAGGAATAGAAAAACCAATCTTCACAAAAAAACAAAACACAAAATAAATAAATTTCATTATGAAATAAAAATAAAACCTATTATTGATCAAAAGCCTTCACCACCACCCCCCAAAAAATAAAATGGCAATCTACAGATGGAAAACATATTTGGTGAGAATCTAACAGTCAAATATATATATATTTTTGGTAGCAGCACAAAGATAAGTAACTCGGTCATGAAGCTGTCCAAGAACTGAAAAGAATTTCATCAAAGATGACATTCAAATGAGTCTCAAACCCATGAAAAGTTGCTCTTCATGATCAACCACGAGCCCACAGATCCAAACCACAATGAGATATCATTGCACTCCCACTAAGAGTCAGAGTGAAGGCTAAGATGGAAAAGGAATCCAAAAAGCGGAAAATAACAAATGCTGGTTACGATGTGCAGAAAGTAGAACCCCTATCTATAGTTGCTATGAAAAACAGTATGGCTGTTCCTCACAAACAAAAATAAAACTAGCGCTTCCACTCATAGGTATACATCCAGAAGATGAGACCATAGAGACTTGCAATCAGAGGCTGAATGAATAACCAGCATGTGGGCACTCAGGATACCTTCAGTAGACTCCTGCCCAGCCAGTAGGAGAAATGAAATCTCATCCAGGCTAGAGTATGGCTGTAGTTTGAAGCCATTAAGCTGACTGGAATGAGACAAATATTGTATGACTTCATTTCCCTCCAAAGTCAAGAAAGACAAGTGTTCAGAGACAGAGTTTATTCATGTTTTTTGGGGGAGGTGATCAGAAGGAAAAGGAGGGTCTAAAAGTGATGGAAACATGTCATTGATTAAGGGTAGGTGTAGACAGTCAATTATTGTAATTGTGGTCATTAAGAAAAGTTGAATAGGCAAAAATTGTGAGATATTTTCATAGCAATGACCAAAAAACTCCAAAACAAAACAAAAAACCAACCCAGCAGCTACTAATCCTCTTTATGTAAAACCACACAACACATGGGATTTGATTTCTTGGTCTGGAGGTTTAGGGTGATGCTTCTATGGGATATGGCAGTTAATTGGTCTAATAATGTGTGTAGGGCGTCTGTTCAACCTCCTAATTTGTCATGAGGGACGTACCTGGGGTCTCCATAGTTTGCAAATGACCAACCAAGACTCCACAATTGCTCTCTACTGACGCAGAGCAACCAGGAAGCAGGAGAGTCAGGAATAGGAAGAGGACAAGCATGATTCATTCCCTTCCACAAACATCGGCTGACTGTGCCAGGAGACCAGAAAAACTGGATTGTGCCCGGCAACCATTCCTGACCATTTTGATCAATGATTCCTGATCCAAAGCGGAGAAATGCAGAATAGAATTTCAAATCCTCGTGGACTCCAAACTTTTGGAGACCAAGACGACTAGATGAACATGAAAATACTGCCTTGAGATCACATTTAAACCTTAAATCAGAAATCTCTCCAACGTCCTCTTTAAATCAAACAATAGTTTAGCCGAGGGTGTAAAAATTCTACCTTGAGCATGATGTCCTTTTAAGAACTGTCTATATGGGATCAAACAGACAACGATAACTTACATGCATTGCTCTATCTGTTCCCCCACTTCCCACCCCCCAGGAGCTTTAAAGATTAGATAGGAACCTTATGAGGCAGTGAGTTTATGTTGAGGGAGCAAAAGTGCAGAAAACCTGGCGAGAACGCTTGCACAGTGGAAGAATGTTATCAGTGTTACACAGAAATACAAAGAATGACACATAAAAACTGTTGATTTGGTATACGTTGCACTAAGTATTGTTGATTTGGTATATGTTGCACTAAGTACTTCTCAACAATAAAAGTCCCAATATTTATCCAAAAATTAGATTATTAATGGAATTATCAACCAATCAACCAAACCACTGTCTTCAGACCCTATGGAATTATCAAGAGCACATAAGCAAGCTCTCTCTCCCCCTGAACACTAACTCAATGGCGTCTGTCAGGTCTGACTCAAGTGTCCCAGAGGGAGGGTTTTCAAGGCTGTACACTGTCATGGAGGCAGGCCACCACATCCTTTTCCTGCAGAGCAGCTGGGTGTCCCAACTGCTGGCATCCCAGGTAGCGGGGGAGAACTTCAACCACTGTGTCCTCAGGGCCTTTTCCCTCTTCCCCACCCCTCCATCTTCCGACCCCCCAAATCCTCAAATGTGATTTCCCTTGATCTAGAACACCAGACCACGGTTGCTAGATGGGTCCTTTCCTTGGGGCCTCTTTGAGCGCTGACTCACAACAACCCTAGAGGTCAGGGTAGAACTGCCTTTTGGGTTTCTCAGATTGGAACTCTGCGTGGGAGGAAGCCCCATCTTTCTCCCACAGAGAAAGCATCTTTCTCCCATCTTGCAGTTAGCAGCCCAGCACATAACAACTATGCCACAAGGCAGTGTGCTGAGGGCTTTTCTTACCGATTTCAGTAAAGACAGATGGCAGCAACACTGGCGGAGTCTCAGCAGCTGTGACAGTATGTGGACGGTGCTGGAACTCTGAGAGTTTGACACCATGGCATGTCCAGGCCCACTTGATCCAAACTCCTGGGCCACTTCCATGAGAGAAAACAAGCCAAAAGAAATAGTCCAGGGTTGATAAAGAAAGCCATGGGGCAGAAGCAAGAACCAAACAATCATGCCTTATGCTTAGGTCAGACATTCGACAATACATTTATACATCACTCGGTACCAAACAAGAAATAAGCCAAATGAAATACTTCAGTCTACACTTGGTATGCAGTACTCTTCAGTCAAATGTTGACTCCCAACAGCCCCAGATGACGGAGCAGTTACCCCACAAGATGGCCGTCAGAGGCTGTCATCCTTCGAGAAGCAGACTGCACATCTCTCCTGAGCAGTTACTGGGGGTGCTCCAGCAGCCAGCCTTCCCATTAACAGCCGAGAGCTTAACCATGATACCACCACGCCCCTCTTTAGAGGTCTCACCATGCTTTTGTTTTGTCTTGTTTTCCCTCTAAATTTTAATCTTCTTGTCCTTGTTGGGCATATACAGAGCAGAACAATCACCAATCTAGTGACACAGATTACATTTTACTCCGCTTTTCTGAGTTGTTCCTCCCTGATGAACACAGACTCACTCCTCCTAAGGCTCCCAGCTAATCCTCAGTGTAACTGTTGTCAATTTGATCCGATGTAGTTCTTGAAAGGGCACAATGATGGAGGGAGACATTTGTTACTTGTGGCGTTAAAATATTACTTGGTTTTAAGAAGAGTCCAGAGGGTATTTTTGGTTTAAGGTTGACAGATGATTTCAGCGCCATAGTTTCAAGGGTTCGCTCGATCTTCATGGCTTTCCAAAGTCTGGAATCCCTGAGAATTTGAAATTCCATTCTACATTTCTCCTCTTTGGACCAGAATTTGTCTATTGGAATCACTGATCAAATTGTTCGGTCATAGTGACTGAGCACCATCCAGTTTTCCTGGTCTTCATGAAAAGTAGTTACTAGCCACACGGTCTATCTCCTCCTCCTGCTCCTGACTTGCCTTCCTCCTTTGTGGCTCCAGGACAATAGAGACTCGCTGTTGCATCCTGGGTGGCCCTTAGGAAGTTGATAAGACTCCGGGAGCTGCACAACAAACTAGGAGGTAGACCCACCCAATACCCTAAGCACATTACTAGGCCAATCAACCGTGAGGTCCCATGAAGCTACAACCCCCAATCCAAGGACCCAAATTCCACGAGGGGTTTGGGTATACATAAGTAGCCTTCATAGCTACTAATCTCTCTCATACAACTTCTGTCAATTCAGGGTTTATAGGTATAAACTTGATAGCAATTATCATACTTGGTCATGCAACCCTATCCTTAATCAATGTAATTTTTCCATCACTGTTAGCCCATTCCCTTTGACTCTGGTTCGTGCCCCTGGTGATAACTAATACACTTTGGTCTAGAGCCCCACCCACTTCCATGGAGTCTCATGACATCATAGGACAGAGCAGAACTGCTGTTTGAGGTTTCTGAGACTGGAACAGACAGCTCGGTCTCTGTCCCTCAGAACAGCTGGTAGAACTGCTGACCTGGGGGTAGTCGCCCAACCCACTATGCCACCAGGCCTCCTGTGGTTTCTATACCTGCATTTTAATGATAGAGATTTAGAGAATAATGAAAAGTTAGGTCGCTAGATAGTGTGTCTAACAAATCACTACAGTTTTCTTTGAGCTTCAGGTGCCTGGCTGAGGTATAACAAGAATTCATAATCTCACATGCCTGCTACGTTATTATATCTACTTTCATGAGCAGTGCCCCACTGCTTACCTCGGCTGAAGGGATTTTCCAGGCTCCTTCCACCCGGTTGGTCCCCATTTTCGTGTCTTTTTAGATAGGACTGCAACGCGGACCTGCCTCCAATCAAAAGAGAAAGTGCACGGAAGGTTACATCGCCTTCCAATTGCTACTAATGGCAAGTTATAGACATGAGTCCAGCATGGGTCCATACCAAAGCCACCATTTGTCAAAGATCGCCCAAAAGGAGTCACTGACTAAACCGAAGCACTTCTAAAAAAAAAAAAATGCTAAGAATACACACACGGCAGAGAGGGAGAGAAATGTATTCCCACTGGTGCTGACGAGTCCCGACTGGAAGAGTGGCTCTGCAGAGCAGGAAAGGACGTGCATCCTAGAGAAAACACCTAGGCTGGCAGCGCCGTTTCTGCTTGCTTAGTTCTGCTTCGTAAGCTCCCAGCGCCTTGCAGCGAATCAGCAGTGGAATAGAGAGAGGCAACTTCCCCAGACAGCCCCACAAGGCCCAGAGAGATGGAGTGCAGTGTACCCAACTCAGGGCTCCTATGCAAGGAAGCTTCAACAAATATATGAGGGGAGATAAGAGCTACAAAGAGAAAAAGGCAGGGGAGGGGGTGAAAAAGCGATACCCAATGAACTAACACCATCGTGAACGGAGCGAGAGGAAGCAAGTGCCAACAGGAAGGAACAGCATCCCCGGGAGAAGGTGCTTCCGCACCACACACACCTGGACTTTGCAAAGAAGACGTTGTAAACTGCCTCCTCGTCTTCGGACAGCGTTAAGCGGTGCACCTGGAACTTACGCTGGGGCAGCGATACCTAGGAGAGATGACCATCAGCCACCTCCTTGATGATGCCACAGACATGACCTCACCAGGATCAAGCGACTGCTCCGACTTGGACCCCACAACAGCTGCTTCTATGCGCGCATGAAAGGAAGACCGCTGTATCGCACGGCACTGGACAATAACTCCAAAGCCCTTTCCCATGAAAGGGGGAGACTCAGAGGCTCCCGAAACACAGGCAGGACTTTCAACCCGAGATAACTTTCAACCCAAGACCCGGTTCTGCCCATCCTCCTCGGCCCACCCCCCACCTAGGTGTGGGTGAAATTTTACCAAAGGTTTGCCCGTGGCGTCCAGCTGGTCCTTTGTCCTCCTCAGCAAAAGGCTTTTCGTCAAAATACTTAGCCGCTCCCCGCCTTTCTGCGAGCCATTGTCAACCTGACTCTTCCACAGATGGAAGTCATCAAACGGGGAGCACCGGAGAAATCTTTTTTTCCCCCAGGTCATGGGAAGAGGGCAGAGCAGGGAAGGAGAGGAAAGGGAGAATAAAGCAAAGATTCAAAGACACAAAGTGAAAACCAAAACCGATTTTCTGTTACAGCTCTCATCCAACCATCTCTGAAAGGGATTTTCATAGCAGAGCTCTCTGGAAGGCAGATCAAAAGAGCAGCCCAGTGAGTAACAAAACTACATTACAAAAATATGAGTTTTCTTAGTACCAATGTTCACAGCATCCATCACAATAGGACAGATTACAATGGCTAGCATTTATGGCTGAAGCTTCAAAGGGTAGCAAAAAACACCCCTCCAAATCCCCTTCTGGGCCGACTAGAATAAAAGGAAGGATTTCAGAAATCAGTATTCTTTTCTGTTTGCTTCAGATGAATTCTAGCTCTGACACTCAAGCCATATGGTTTAAAGGCAAAAATCACCCCAAACAGAAAGCTGTTTCCTTTCATTCAAACAGTCCTGTTAGTATGGGCAGGGCTGGGCATAAGCAGAAGCTTGGGTCAGTCAGTCAATCAAGAGGTTTGCTCATCCACAGTAATGCTTCCGTCCTTGAAAGGCTAGACGGGCTTGCCTTCTGCTCCGTGAGAAAACGTGGCCAGCCCCGGAGCTGTCTCACGAGCCATGACAGAATTATCAAGGATGACTGGCGGGGCCTGCAGCGTTTACTCACTTCAGCAAGGAGAACATGTCCAACAGGTTGTTCTGAATGGGGGTCCCTGTGACGGCCCAGCGGGCATGGGCTTGGAGCTTACACACGGCCATGGCTGTCTGCACACGGGGATTCTTAATATTGTGAGCTTCATCCAAGATGATTCGGGCCCACACTACTTGAAGCAAAGGTACTGAGGTGCCCTGAGAAAGAAGACAAGCAAAGTTCAA
>PVJH01036213.1:0-18977 GCA_004026705.1 Nesogale talazaci | reverse complement strand
ACACTGCAATGGGATGAAGCAGAATGCTTGTGAGTCATTGAATGGAAAATGGCTGAGCTTTATAAATACCCATCCGGTTCACAACAAAAATAAAAATGAAAACAAGATAACTTTAGGTTTTATAAAAAGGAAAGAAAGTTGACCATCAGGTACAGAAACGTCCCCGATGCGCACTCTCTCTCTTCCCCCATTTTCCCCTAAAATGAACATCTAATGGTCCATTTGTTACAAGGGGTGAATCCATTTTCCCCATCCTTTTATTTTTCAGCTTGCCTATTTCACCTCCCTGGCTTCTGTCTCAGAGGGCGTATCTCATATTGTCACCCCACAGCCACGACTGACGTCAGCCTTTCCCAGCATCAGTCCTCCACCATGCTATGGAAGCAGGTTTTCTACACCAAACTTATAATCATATGCTTTCTCAGGTCAAATGATCCTGCTCGGGAACAAATCCTTTGTTTCAGTAAGAAGGCAGGGGCGGGTTGTTCAGCACGAGGCTTCGGCCTGACCAGGGTCTGACTAGCAACCCCCTTCCCTTCCACTTGGTGCCTGACTGTGCTGGGAGCTGTGGGCAGGGTGCCAGCATTCCTTCCCTCACCCTCGCTGCTCATTTCATCACTAGGGCTGATCGAGTGCCAGGCATTTTTCTTAGGCCCTGGGATACAAAAAAACTGTCCAGAAAGAGTTGCCTGTACTTGGTGGGTGTGGTGCACTTAGAGAAATACACACCATCAACAGAGCACGGTGAGGTAGATGGTAGGTGTCCACTAGAGTGAGTGTCAAACGCACAGGGGCAGCCCTCCCTGTCACTCCAGGACACAGGAGAGGTGACACGTAGGATCGAAGTCTGAACACAGACTTGAAGACAGAGACAAGGGCCCTGAGTGGGCACGAGGCCCAGGAGTTCCAGGCGCGGGCACCAGATGAACTGAGTAAGCCCTGGCCATGAAGCAACTTCATTCGGGACAGTTTGCAAAATATGAGAAGCTAGATTGTGACTAAACAGGCTAAGGAATTCGTAGTTTAACCCACAGGGCAGTGTTTTCCAGTCAGGAACTTTGAAGTCAATTTAGTGAGGCCCTGAATTTTTTTTTAATAAAATGGGGGTGTGGGGGTGTGGAGAGAAACAGTTTTGTGAAAATTGTGTTTCTGTTTTTGAAACACACATATATAAGTCCTCAGTTGCTATACAAGTGGTATTTCTATGTGGAAATTGCCTTTAAATAAATAAAAAATTGTCTGTTAATTTGTTTTTGAGGACGTGGTGTCCTTTTCTCTGGCAGACCTCCCCTCTGGGTGGGTTGGGTGGTGGTGGTGGTGTGAGCTGCGCCCAGGCTGACAGAGGCAGATCACAGCAGCACACTGCCTGGTCCCGCTGCGTCCTCACCATCCTCGCTCTGCTCAAGCTCCTTGTGGCAGCCGCTGGGTCAATCCATCTCATTGAGGAATGCAGCGGGGGCACAATAGATGTTTGCAGCATGGCGAGGAAGATTTCAAAACAATTCATTAATTGGGACTTGTAATTCTAGTGCTCAAAATGCAAATGAAATCTCTTCAAGTAATTGCTACTAAGCTATTAGAAATTATTGCTGATGATATTTGTAGACACAATGCCATCTGGATTCTGTCTTCATCTTTCTAGCTCAGAATTCTCATATTGTCTGTTAACAATAGCTGCTCAAGTGTATCTCTGTCATAGCATAGAAACATTCAAGACACAAGTGAGAGAATAAAGTTCACCATACCTTTTTTTGTCCCCGAATAATTTTACTGGGGGCTCTTACAG
This sequence comes from Nesogale talazaci, assembly GCA_004026705.1. Classification (NCBI taxonomy): domain Eukaryota; kingdom Metazoa; phylum Chordata; class Mammalia; order Afrosoricida; family Tenrecidae; genus Nesogale; species Nesogale talazaci. The sequence continues at coordinate 17,191 of PVJH01036213.1, read as the reverse complement.
CTCTTATAATATCATTTCCAAATATTTTCTACTTGAGCCCTCGGTATAAGTTCCGCCTTCCCCCCCCTCCTTTTTTTTTAAATATAGGTTACATATATATATTAATATCTAAAAAGTTTGGATAAAACTACTCATGTATTCTTTGATCAGAAATAGTGAGTACCTTGTGTAACCCCAAATGAGAAGATGTTCATTGTCTAAAACATTTTGTCATGGAGATCTTTAAGCATATGCCATCGCAGAAAGAACAGTAATAAACCCCTGTCAATCTGACACTCAGCTTCAGTAACACTGGCCGGCAAACATTCCGGGGCCTCCACTGTTATGCTTGCTTCTGGGCATCCTTGACCAGCTTCCCCCAGTCAGCATCAGCTTTTGCGATCCAGAGGTTCTGCCATGGACTCTGGTCACCCCCATAAAACATGACTATGCTAATGCACTGTTAGTGCTCCCGAGATGGAGAAGGTGCTCCCTGGCTTTATTTAAAGTCACTTGTGTTGTAATAAATAGTTCGGTCAAGTTATAGTCCACAAGGTGTCTTTCGAGCCAAAGATATATCTGAACAGTGCAAAGTACATGAACTTGGAATCTCTCCTTTTTAGGACCTTGATAGCTAGTGGTTCCAGTGTGCTGTCTTTAAAAGGGGCCAAAGGTGAGAGTGGCTGCAAAATTGATCAGGAGCCCTGACGACGTAGCAGGTTCTGTGTCCCACTACTGACCACAAGGCCAGCTCTTCGAGGCCCCCAGTCTCTCTGCAAAAGAGAGGTGAGGCTTTCTGTTCACATGAAGAGCTACAGGTCCAGAACCACAGGAGACGTTCCACTCTGACCTCCTGGGACACTACGAGTCTCATCGACTGACTGGCGGTGAGTTCGGCACAATAAATAGATTCAAAATGGTCTGTCCAAGTTCGGACTCCTTTATGAAAACTAAAATGTTCCAGTCTTACTTTAAGATGGCACGACTTCTCCACCTGTGCACAGAAGCGCTGAATTAGAATTTTTCTTAAAAAGAAGCTTGACATCAACCTGGCCTCTGAAACATGTCGCATGAATTATCCATTGACTGCTATATATTAAAACATATTTCAAAGCGCTTCCTACATAATTTGAGGGAGAAAAGGAAGATCTTAATAATATTTATGATAATAGCTATGAAGTCTTACATTTCCTTTCTTTTTTTTGGGGGGGGGGGGGCATCACTGCTCTCCGGCAGTGGGAGTAGGAGGCCCAGCCCCACTGCTGGGTCCCAGTGGGCCGCAGTCCCGCACACAACCACGACGCCACCGGGGCTGGGCCCGAAGTCTCACATTTTCGACAGTTCCAATGGCCCTCACACTTCCCGCATCTGTGCCTTTTCAGTTTTCGTTGTTCTCCACTGTTCAATCTGTGTGCTGACTTTTCAGTGGGCAACTCGCAGTCTCTGTATACGATGCACAGCCTCCTGTCACTGCCTCTCACTCGCGCTCACCGAGGGGGCCGAGGCGGCCGCTCCTTGGCTTTGCAGCCCTTGGCGTGCGCCTTCACGGCTGCAGGAGCCCCCGGTCGGTGTAATGCCTCGGCCACGGTCGGCGCTGTCCAAGCCCAACAGAACGATCCCCCCCAAAAGCTAGACCTTTTTCAAATAGTTCTTACCTTTTGGTCTAATTTGTGAATCTGAATTCTTCTCATATCTAAAACTACGACGATAAACAATAAACTAATACGATTTAATAGCTAAAAATATGATGAAAGACCACAGTGAAGAGATTAGAGCTGGGACGGCCAGCGGGGCCCCGCGGAGGGCCTGCACGCGGCCTTCCAGAGCGGCGGGAGGTGACGGCGGCCGTGCGTGCGTGCGTGCCTGCATACGTGCGTGCGTGCCTGCATACGTGCGTGCGTGCCTGCGTGCGTGCCTGCGTGCGTGCGTGCGTGCGTGCGTGCGTGCCTGCGTGGGAAGCGTTGCTTCTCCGAGTCGCTCTCGTCCAGGCTCTGTCCCTGCAGTCGGCGTGGCCGGTGGAAATCAAAGAGAACTTGCCCTGCAGAGATGCAAGAAGAAAACCCAGGAGATTAGCGAGGCAGAGAGAAAAGAGAATAGCCTGACAGGGATTCCGAGCTCAGACAACGCAAGCAGCTAAGGGGAAGAAGTCCATGCGCACGCGAGAAAGACGACGACTGCCAGCTGGGTGTGCCATATGCTCTAAGACCAATATGTCATAACTCATCCTTATGAACGGTCTGCTTTAAACTTTATCTTTCAACTTGATTTAGTGTGATGTTTAGAACCATTCTTCAAAAAATAAAACATGCATGTAACAAAAAAACAGAGAGAGATTAGAGCTGGTATGGTCGATCCAATACAGTTTTGTAAATCAGTGCTCCAAATTAGGCCTAAAAACCAAGTCACCACGTCTTTTTTTTTAGTCAGACTGTATAATTACCAATTTGGGACTGATGTTGTTTTATCCCTACCTTCCACCTCATTATAGTTATTTTGAACCAAATCCAAGTTATTTTGAACCATATTTCCTTGATAAAGAACCTTGATCTATATATAAAGCATACAAATAATAATAAAATTGCATATTATATGATCAAATCTAGAAATCTTAATAATATCTTAATATAATCAAGCATCCAATGTTCAGAGCGCCGAGAGCATCCGGCGCTCAGGGCCAGCAGCGAGGGTCAGGAGTGACGGTCACGAACATTAATTTTCCCTGTTTCAGTAGCCTAACAGGGCACACCATTTCTGTAGTCACCGGTCAGGACATGCCGCAAGCGGGGGCTGTCTTAAGGGCTATAATATGAGAATGGTTTAGGGATGCCTCATGACTAAGAGGAGAAGGATGTGATAAGGAGGGACTTCAGACTCCCGGGGGTAGGTGAACAGGTCTATATTGTTAGGGGTCATTGGCAATGACTCTTGAATCCCACCCAGGGGCCTCGAGGAAGCAGACCACCATCCTAACTTGAGTCATGCAAAGCCCTCCTAAAAGTGGGAGTTTCAGTGAGAATGGCCAGCACACTAAATGTTGGTAAATTGCTTGCTTAGTATTTTAGAGTATAATAATTGTGGGAAAGTTCAGTCTTCATCCCACAGTGTGTGTGTGACTTCTTTATTTTATCTTCTCTCCTTTCTCTCCTATTCTCTATGACTTTGTTATAAACTTTATATATTATAAATGTACAGTTGCGCCCATGGACCCCCCACAGTTGTTAAAAGCTGGTTTGCTCTCGCAGTCGACAGGATCAAGCATCAGAAGACCCCAAACAAATAATCACCATTGTGAACAAGGGAGTGTCAGAGTGGAGAGCCAAAGCCCATCTGTAAACTCTTGGACATCCCCTCCCAGAAGGGTCACAAGAAAGAAAAGAGTCAGCCAAGATGCAACATACCACTGACCAAACACACAACATTCCGCTACTTCTTTAATGCTTCCTGCCCCTCCTCCCCCACTATCACGACCCAGTTCCACCTAACAAGTCTGAGTTGACCAGAGCATGGACAGTGGTAAAGACGAGCTCTCAACACACAGAATCCCGGACAGATTCAACCCTCAAGAACAGAGATGTGGTGGGGGAGCCGAGCGGGGAGGAGGGAATGGGGCACTGACTGCAATGACTGTGGCATAACACAGTCTTAGGGGTCCTAACAACAGGAACGTGGGTAAAGGGAGACAGTGGACACTGCGAGATATGAAAACAATAATAATTTATAATTTCTCAAGGGGTCACGAGGGAGGGAGGGTAGGGAGAGAGAGGAAAAAGGGGAGCTGACACCATGGACTTAAGTAGAAAGAAAATGTTTTGAAAATGACGGCAGCATATGTACAAATGCGCTTGATACAATTAATGTATGGATTGTTATAAGAGATGTAAGAGCCTCCAATAAAATGATTTATTTTAAAAAAGAACACTGAATTATGACGCATTCTCACTCCCTCGTGCCATAGGGCCGATGTCAACTCAGGAGCCCTGCAGAACATGGTGAAAGTGCCCTGAGAGTTTCCCAGACTCTTTCTCTTCACAGGAGTAGAAAACAGTGGTGCAAGGGGTTAGGTGTTGGATTACAAGCCACATGGTTAGCCAGTTCGAAACCAGCAGCAGCTTCACAGGGAAAGACTGGACTTCCTATTCCCTTAAACAATTGCAGTCTCAGAATTCTCAGGGGACCGCTATGAGTCAGTATTGCCTCGGTGGCAGTGAGTTTGGTTTTGAGATCCTGCACAAAGGCTTGTGGCTTCACACTGCAGAGCCCGTGGTTCTCAAACCAACGTGTCACCTCAACACCACCAGGGCTCAGTGAACCTTTATGGCGTTACCAAGGCTGTAAATTATTACAGGAGCAGACACGCCATCTTTCTCCTACAGAACAGCAGTGGGTTTGAACCACTGCCCTGGGAAGCAGCAGTCCAATGCTTACACAGATTGCCACCAGGATTCTATAGTGTAGCATGATGCGTTTCTACCTCTGTACTTTCCGAAATCGGTGGTTGCCTTACAGTCTTAATGACATTCAGGTTTGCAAGACTTCGTGGTTGGGTCTTCTTCCTTTTTCTGCGGGTTAGTGTGGGTTAATAGAAAACCAAATCTAGACACACTCACATGTGAGTAATATCAAAGAATAATTATATATTAAGAAAGTATTCCAGTCCAGATCAAGCCCATAAATCCAATATTAGCCCATATGTCTGGTACCAGTCTATAGATTCCTCTTCAGACTCACACAACACATGCAATGGCACCAAATGCAGGAAAAGCACGGGCCAGTGGGTGGAAGGTATTATGGATCCAGTGGCTGTGGAAGCATCTCAGCGCTGGCAGGGGTCCCCATGTCACTCCTCCAGCTCCAGGACTCTGGCTCCACCAACATGGTTCCCCGTGGCCTGTCAACAGGAATGTGTAGCAGACAGAAGTGTCCTGGCTTCCAGTGAACTTTCTCCTTAATGCCTCCAGATGAAGTCATCAAGCTGCAAACCTGATTGGCAGGTTAGACTCCACCCCTCGCAAGCTGACAGGAAAGTACACTTCTGCCACATTCTGTCAGTAGACCCGGATCTGCCGCAGTCTCTTTGTGTAGATTAGCAATCCCTGGTGCTTGGGGTTGCTGTCCATTAGTTCATTGGGGTTTGAAGAATAGTGAACTTATTCTACTACTTCTTCATTTAGCAGCTACAAGACCTGTGGAAAGAGGAGCCTTGTCTGGTGTGCTATCCAGTTGAAGACACACCTGTTGTTGCACAGCGACCCTGAGAACAGACTGCCTCCTGGCTTTCCAAGGCCGTCCTCTTTACAGAAGGAGACTGACCGTCTCTCCCTCCCGCAGCAGCGGGTCGGGCTGAACCACTGGCCTTTCCGTTCGCAGATGAGCACTTAACCTCCACATGACCAGGGCTTCTCCAGTGAGCTGCTCAGTGGTCAAGTTCACAAATGAACACTAGGTCCTATTTATAATTTCCTAAATGATGAACTGCTTCACAAACATCTTCCAGATGTGATTGATTTCTTCAGCAGAATCTCCAAGGCCTAGATTCAGACATCCTTGCTGTGGCTTCCAGGAATCCTGGCAGAGTCGTGCTTACGAGCGGCACGAGGGTCCATCCTCAAGGTCCACCGTCCCAAAGCGCCAGCCGCTCCGCGGGAGGAAGACAGAGCTTGGCTCCAGTAAGCAGCCGCGGTCTCGGAGACTCACAGGGCCGGGCCCACCCATGGCACCGAGTGCGGTTTCGTCGGTTGCCCTGAAAAGACTTGTGAGCTAACTTAAAGGGGCTCCCACTGGCCAGAGCAGTGACCGGCCTTTGAGCTTCGGTGGGGCAGCTCGAGGCTGGAGGCAGGGCAACCGACGAAACGGCACTCGGTGCCATGGCCGTCCTTTAGGGCTTCTTGGGTCTCTGGCGTCCATTGTGCATTTCCTGTCCCAGACGCTTCTCCAAGGCCCTTGGTTCCATGGCACACAGTGTTTCACTCGGAGCACCACGGGTGCCCACTGCTGCTGGGCTGCTTAGACATTGAATTTGACCCCTCACCCCTGCCAGGGACCATGCACGTGAGCTCTGGGGGCAGATTGTCTGAGCTCTGCTGCTTGTGAGGCAGCTCATAGACTTATCTGTGCCTTGTGGTGATTGCCAGGTGCCAACAGGCTGGTTCCGACCCATAGCGACCGTATGCCCAGAAGGAAAGGCTGCCCCGTCCCACGACGTCCTCCGTATCTTAGTTTCCTCTATGATGCCATGGGAACCAGAACAGTCCCGCGTCTCATCGGGTCTGGGCAGAGTTTAAATGAGGTGATTTACGTTCAGTGCTTAGAATAGGGCCTAGGACTTTGGGTGGGGAGAGGGTTGGCTATTATTATTCTTGTTACGATGATCCTCTTCTCAGCCTTGTCATTGTCGAGGGTCATCAGATGATACATTTTATTCCTATCCAGATGAGTCAGTGCTGACCCGATGGGCGGAGGGAGAGCGAGCCACATGCTCGCTGACTTAGTGTAACCAACTATAATGAAATACTGTCTGCACCGTTTGTCCTACTCCGACACTGTTCTCCATGGCTCCACCCGCACACACATGAGAACATTTCCTAGAAAAGAATCCAAGCACAACAAAGCTAAGGGCATTCAGAAGGTCCCCAAACACCCAGGTACTTCCTGCTTTAAAAAGAGAGCATTTTACTGTGGCTTTGGGTGAAAGTTTACGGACTTCCTGCCTTTTCATATTCATCTGGAAAGGGATGACTTGGCAGGAACCTCGTTGGGTGTGGTCCAACCAGGCATTAGAGACTTGCCTCTTAGCATGGCTGTTGTTGCTAATGTCTTGGGGGGGCGGGGGGGGGGGGCGGGGAGAGCCAGGTAGCTATTAAGGTTGGCATTCCCCAAAGCCCTCACTACCTTCTCATCGGGGTCGAGCTGTAAGACACACCACAAATCACACCCACCCTAGCATGATCCTGTCTGGAAATCCAGCCTTATTATTAAAACTCAATCCCTTCAGCTTTTTGCAAGGCAACTCTCCTTTTAGGAATTCAGAGATTTCAAGGTTGCGCCACTCAGCTCACTAATATGTAGTGCTCTACTGATCCAAAGGCTGGGCTCACTGTGAATCAGAAGCAACTCGATGGCAGGGGTGGGGGCCACCAGAATCCAAGGACTGAGAGGGAAGTAGCCACGCAGCGGGCTCTTTACTGGCTGGCCACGCACAAGAACCACCACAAAGCAGACAGCAAGTCAATGTGGATGGACAGATGGACATACAGGCTCCTCGCGACCCTGTGGGACAGAATAGGAGTGTGCCCTCTAAGTTCCCATAGCTGTTCGTGGGAGCAGAGAGCTCCATCTCTCTTCCACTGAGAGGCTGGTGCAGACCTTGCAGATCGCAGCCCAACGCCTAACCACGAAGGCACAGGGCTCCCTGGGAGGCCCACCAGGTTCCAACAAAGCCTCCAGGTGCAAACCCGAGATCCCCACAGAGCTCTCGGCCCCCTCTGGAGCGGATGGGGGTGGGCTCGTGAACACAAGCACTGCGCACTTTTCTGCGCTCACCTCATGGACACGCAATGGCACTCTCATCCCATCAGTTGCGACTGAAGGGTCTGGGCCAGGAATTCCCAGGATGCACTTGAGTCAAGCATTGCTCACCTGTTTTGACTGTTTGTTTTCGTTTTTCTCTGACAAAAGATTGATAGCGATCTTTATAGATGTATATGTACTTGTTTTGATATTTCTGTGTGTCCTTAAGATGATTGATATTTAAAATAGTGTCGACTATGGGAACTCTGTACTTCCTGGAGGAGCCCTGGTGATGCGGGGGTTAAGCACTCAGGCTGGCGAGGGCCCCCCCAGATGCCAGCCCTGGAGACCCCAAGGGCAGTTCTCCATCGTCCTCGGGGGTTGGAGTCAGAATTGACATGACGGCAGCTGGGATCTGGATTTACTATGAAAACGTTCCATACACCTAAAAGTGCTAGAAAAACGGCTTATCTAAAAACAGCATTAGTAATAGTATCAGCACGAGAAAGGCTTGTGGGGGGCGGGGGGGTGTGTGTCATTGTTTGGGCCTGGACTTGGCAGCTCGTAGCAATTCTGCGAACGACAGAGGGGAGGGACCCTGCCCTTGCCTGCGCAGTACTCCCCTCAGAGCAGGGTTAACCCCACTGTAGTGGCCACTAAGTGGGTCTGTCTCCTTATGAGCCGTCTTCTTCCTCACGACCCTAAAGCTTACCCAGGGATGGAACTCTCCTGACCACATGCCCAAATATGTGCGGTGGAGTCTCCCACGCCCGTTTCTGCGGCCCTTCTGGCGGGCGTCCTCCAACAGCGAGCTGTTTGTTGTTCTGGTTGTCAAGGTCCTCTCCCTCCTCTTCCCTGCACCGTCACTCAGATGCTTCTCCTCTTCAGTCTCCTGAGCCTCCTCAGCAGCCTTAGCTGGGTCAGTGATGGTGTCTGTATAAACGGGAACTCTTCAGTCTATAAATACTGCCAAGTGAATTGTTAGCTATTGACACAGAAAAAAGAGCACAAACAAATTTCAAAGCAGTGCTAAGGTAGGATTGTATTTTAGTAAAATTTATATGCATAGAAAAATATCTATGAATAGGATTGCTAAGAAAATGTGTCCAAGTTGTTAATAGGTGTTAACTCCAGGTCCCCCTAAAATATGTATTATAATCCCTAGTCTTGGTGCCTGCAGTGAAGGAGTCCTGTGCAGTGGTGTGTTGTATGTTGGCTGTTTAGCCACTAGGTCAGCGGTTTGAGGCCACCAGCTGCTCCTAGGAAGAAGAGGCTCTCGGCCCCCTAAATACTCACGGCTATGCCAGCCCGTGAGTCAGAAGGGAGCCGATGGCAGGAAACTCAAAGCAAATACAAACCACCGCAGCAGAGTCAGGTCAACAGCATAGAGCAGAGTCAGCTGAACCACCCTGTGGGCTTCCGAGCCTGGACGCTTACAGGTGCGGAACACTTCCTGCTTCTCCCTGGGAGTGGCTGGTGGCTTTGAACTGATGACTTTTGGTTAACACTTCAATTTGCAACCCACTATTTATGACCTGTGGTCATAAATCCCATTTGAAAATAAGTTTTCTGTGTTACATTAACTAGGCAAGATGAGTGTACGGTGTGTCTCGAACAAGTCTTTTTTTTTGGGGGGGGGCATAACTGCCCTCTGGTGGGAGTGGGAGTCCCAGTCTTTCTCCTGGAGAGCTGCTGCTGGATTTGAACTGCCAAACCAGTGGGCTGCAGTCCCACACTTAACCACTACGCCACCGGGGCTCAGCCCTGGTCTTTTTTGAGATGAAAAGAAAACTAATAGGGGGAAGGGGCAGAAAATTGCTGCCAGTCCACCCGGAGGTCTCCCCTAGGAGCCTGGGAAGAAGCAGGAGAGGAGGGATCTTCCACCAGAGTCCACAGAACGAAACCTTCCCCTAGAACTGACCCCTGGATTCAGACCAGCAACCTCCTGTTTCAGGGTACAGTAGTGACGCTAAATTTCAAGCATAATTTTTTGGGGGGGCATCACTGCCTTCTGGTGGTCATGGGAGCTACCCAGTGCTGCTGCTGAGAGCCCCTGTGCCGCAGTCCCGCACTCAACCACTTACGGTACTGGGGCTCAGCCCCTCAAGCATAATTTAAGGACAGCATTTAGTACATCTTAAACGGGAAAAAACAAGACAGAGACAAAAGTGCCTCATCCAGAGCTTGAGGTTGTCATGGTGTCTCCTGCTTTCTCCCTTCCCCCATGGTTTCTGTGGGTTGTACCCCTGGAGGAGTGTTTGTGTGATCATTGTGTTCAGTTCCTCCTTCCTCCCCTCTACTCCCCACCTTCCTCTGACCCTTCTGGTACTGCTGTTCCCATTCCTGGATTCCACGTGCCCTGAGCTTTTAGCTCTTATCTGTACCAGCGTACATGCTCCAGTCTAGCCAGAACTGAAAGACAGGGCTGGGGTCATGATAGGGAGGGGGACGGGGAGAGGAAGCCTCAAGGACCCAGAGGAGTAGTGTGTGTTTCATCGGTGCTTCTCTGCATCCAGGCTGGCTTGTCCCTTCGCTGGCCCTTCTGTGAGGGGATGTCCCATGGCTGAGACAGTTGTCCTTGATGGGAGTAGAACTACTTGTCTTTCTCCCAAGGATGATGGCTTCAAACGCCTGCCTTTGCCATCAACAGCCCAACCTGTAACCACAAGGCCACCCCGGCAGCTTCGTCCCCCTAAGGACTCTGCAGATGAGCTCTGGACTTTCACTCTTTGCTAGTGCTCAGAACGTAAGCTCAAACGCACTCGCCTGGAAGAGAATGAACTTGTGGCATTTCTGTTGCAACTGCACTCACTAGCTAGGGCGATGTTGCCGATGGTGATCTTGATCTCACCGCTGCTTCCTCTGGCAGCCTCTCTGGGAGCGCAGGGTGTTAGTGAACTTCAGGGAACGTGGAAACCCACCCCACCCACCCCCTGCCATCTGCTTGATTCTGCTTCCCAGCAACCCCATCGAACAGGGTGGGGGCCATGCCACGGGTGCCTTGATGTGAGTCTCACAGGAGAGGCCAACCTCGTCTTTCTCCTGGGGAGCAGCTGATAGATTTGAGCCTCAAACCATGTTAGTAACCTGACCCTTAGCCAACATTGTCCCCAAGGCCCCTTTTGAAGGCAGACATTATTATAAATATGTATTAGAGCTTCAATTCTGAGCATCCCCTTTGCAGGAGTCTATGGATTGCAGTCTCTTCAGACATCCACTTTGATCTTGTCTTTCTTTGCTTTTGCTTCAGGAATGATGTTGTTGATTTTGTCCCACAGCTCCTCAGGTCTTCTGTCATCAATGCTTACTGGATCAAGTCTGGACTTGAGATGGTCCCTAAATCCAGGGGGATAGACCCCAGGTCGTATCTTGGCTCTCGTGGACTTGTTTTAATTTTCTTCAGCTTCAATGTGAATTTACATATGAGCAATTGATTGTCTGCTCCACAGTGGACTCCTGGTCTTCTTTTAACTGTTATATTAAGTTTCTCCCCACTTCCCACAGATGTATTGAATATTGAAAGTACCATGGACTGTTAGAAGAACAAACAAATCTGTCTTGGAGGTGCAGCCAGAATATCCTAAGAAGCAAAGATGGTAAGACTCTGGCTCACGCACTTTGGACATGCTAGCAGAGACCGGTCCCTGGAGGGGCTCGCCCTCCACAAGATAGACTGACAGGAGGGCCCAAGCATGACAGCAGTTTAAGGGTGACCCAGAGCTGGCAGTGCTTCGCTCTGTTGCACGCAGGTGGGCCGTGAGTCAGAACTGTGAGTCAGCTGCCTCCTAACAACCGCCGGGATCACAGGGGAAGCCCAACCCACTTCCAGAGTCCCAGTGTGGATGCAGCGCAACTGAGTGGCCTGTGGTGGAGGGGCTGCCATCAGGCTGCTAAGCACAAGGTCAGCAGTTCTCAACTGCCTGCCACAGAGGAGGAGAATGAGGAGTTTCCACACAGAACCTCACAGGGACACTCCTACCCTGTCCTAGAGGTGGACAGGCTTCTGTCTGCGTGGACTCAAAGGCAGTGAAGGTGGTTTCTGGAATCCCGTGGGCCACTGGCCAAAGAGGGGAAGTCCTGTGCTCAGGCAAAGTGCACTGGAGCGGGGATTGCCTCCCCCCCTCTCCAGCCAGCCCAGGGAAGGGCAATCTTCTGGGTTCCTATCAGGGGTGCCCTTGATGCAGAGCACCTGTGGTGGCTTTTAGGTCCCATCGAGTCTTTTACAACCCTGAGCGATGTAGGCGCAGCAGCATGGAAGCCCAGTCCTGTGCCATCTCACCACTGTCTGGGCTGGAGCCCATGTTTGCAACCACGGTGCCAATCCATCTCCTTGAAGGCCTTCCTTCCTCCCGCGTTACCAAGCATGATGCCCTTCCCCAGGTTCTGGTCTCTCCCCACAACACGTCCAAAGCAGGTAAGACAAAGTCTCCCCATCCTCAACTCCAAGGAGCGCTCTGGCCATTCTTCTTCCAAAACAGAGCCATGCGTCCTTTCAGCAGTTCATGGTATTTTCAATGCTTTTCCTCCAACACCACAATTCAGATGCATCAATTCTTCTTTTGTTTTCCTGGTTCAAATTCTATATGCATATCAGGCAATTTTTAAAAACCCAAAATGTCTTGGGCCAAGCACATCTCAGTCTTCAAAGTAACATCCCTCTCTCAAGCGGGCTTGCGCAGCAGATTCACCTAATACAACACAGATGCTGATCCCTTCACTCCTGCTCCAGGAGCGTGGACTGTGGATCCAACCAGGTTGAGATCCTTGACCCCGTTTTCTCACGCTGTGACCTGCTGGTCCAGCTGTGAGCATTTGGGTCTACTTGACCTAGTACCCATGCTGCAGGCTGCAAGCCCTGATCTTCTTCGGCACGAGCTTGCAAGCTCCCTCGCTTTCAGGAAGCAGGCTGTGTCATCTGCAGGTTGAATCAGTCTGGTGAGAGGACAGAAGCCTGCCACCTTGCTGGGGGTCAAGTCGTCATGAACTGTGCCCTCTGAGTCCTGCCTTGGCTGCCTCGGTCAAAAGGTCCTGGACCCATGTTGGATGTCTTCTGTTGAACATCATCTACATATCTGACTCATGGCTCCACTCCTGATTCTACAGTCTGTCCACAATACATTGTGATGCATTGGTTTGCCACCAAAGTCATGCTTTCGGGACAGTGTCCTTTGCTCTCCCCGTCATGTCTAAAGCTCTGTATCTCAGCAAAGCTTGGGCGCCATTATGACCAGTTTCCCTCAGCTGGAGAATGTGTTTTTGTCTGTGTCTTATCTTTGTCCAATTTAAAACCTAATAATGTCTTCCTGAAACAAATAGAATGACTAATGTATTGGCAGTCAGTATACTCCATCTTCATTAAATATCCATTTTAATCCCACTTTCTCATGACTTTTTGAAAGTTCCCTTATTTTAGTTTAATTCAAAATTAAAGGTAAGACTTTGATATCTTTAGAATAGCTCACCCACGCCTTTGTTGATGGACCGTTTACTTTGCGTTCATAGTTTTGCCCTGGAAGATATGTGTATGTGGGGGTCCAAAGGAGAAAGCTACTTCCTGACCCCTCTGAGGCTCTCAACAAGCCCAGCATATACCCTGGGGCACATTACCAATTTCCAGAACCTACATGTCAACAACTAACAAGCAGATAATGAAACAGTGCTTCTGTTCACATTTCTATTGCTAGAGAGAATCTTTCCTTTGCTGAAAGCTCAGTGGATGGATCAAAGAGAACATTTTCTATTTGGTGAGTATATTTAAGTGTCACACAAATTATTACCAGTCCCAGGACATAGTATCACACTGGATGGCACCCCTAAGGCAGATGTGGGATGAAAGAGGCACCAACAGACGAAGAGCGGATGGAGACCGAGTACTGACTGGTCCACAGCTCGGGCTGCTGGCAGGAAAGCTGGTGCTCAAACCTGGGGGTCAGGATTTCCACTGCAGAGGTGACATCTGCATCCCAGAGACCTCTCTAAAGGTGTTCACTTACAGTGAAGTCTGCGGCAGCTGCAAGCCCAGGGCAGCCGTGTCTGGGAAGTTCCCCTTCCAGCGGGAGCAGGGGACCACTCTGCTCCCACTCTCTGTTCTAGGGAGATAAGGTAGAATCTGAGAAGATGGAAGCCATGCGTGTTAATTCAGGTAGACTGGAGAAACAAATTCATAGACACTCATGTGTGTAAGGGAGAGGTTTATATATAAGAGCGATTGAGGGGCTGAGCCCCGGTGGCGTAGTGGTTGTGCGCGGGACTGCGGCCCACTGGGATGGAGGTTCAATTCCAGCTCCACAGGGGCAAAGGCTGGGCCTCCTACTCCCACCACCAGGGCAGTGATGCTCTAAAAAAAAAAAAGAACAATTGAACATCGAGAAAACATCCCATCCCAGTCCAGTCCAAGGTCATAAGACAGATATTAGCCCATATGTGTGATACCAATCTATAAGCCCTCTTCACACTCATGAAGTACATGCAAGGACACCAGGAAAATCACAGGCCACTGCGTGCAAAGTCTTGTCTATCAAGGGGCGGTAGAAGCATCTCAGCGCTGGCAGGGGTCTCCCCATGACTCCTCCAGTTTCCAGTGCTCAGGGTCTATTAGCATGCTGCAATGTCGCCCATGGAGTGAGAGAGATAGTGTCTCCTGCCTCGTTTCCCAGGATTCTCAGGAGAAGGCCATGCCCACACAGAGTTCTCATTGGCTCTCTCCAGGTTGATAGGTGAGAGTCAATCCCTACATTCTTAATCCTCAAATTGATACCAGATTAGGTGACTGCCAAATCATGTGAGCTGGAATCAGTCGGAGAAACAAAGCTCAATTTCTTTCTAAGAATGTGACCTACCCTAACAAAGGCAGGAGACTTTGAGACCCCGAACAAAATGGGACAGACAGGCTCGTAGAGCTGACTCCACCCCCCACCCCTCTCTTACGCAGCTTCTAGGTTTTTCCGGATTTACACTATAAACTTAGCAAGTCTACTATAGAAAATAATTAACACCAACTTCCTATCAGATGAGATCATTTTATTTCATAACCTTCCGACCAAATCACAAAACATGTCAGGACCAGCCTTTTTTTAGACCTCAACTCTGTTCCTTTTATGCTTGGAACAAACCGTGTTACCATCTCACACCCAATTAAACTTTCCACTGTTGTGAGGTTTTGCTGTTGTGATGTTTATGTGTGTTTCATGCCAAACACTTAGAAGTTGGAGCGTAGGTGGGTGTATCAGCTCGGGATCACAGTAGCATGTTTCTAAGTAGCTCATCTATTTTCCTACGCTCACACCCTCCCCAATCTCTGATCTCAGCTCAAATGCCGGGGTCTGAACCCCTGCTTTGAACTCCTCTGAACTCCTGCCTGCTCTCCAGGGGCCCCTCCTCTTCCTCACACAGGAGTGACCTACTGCACGGCAGGGCAAGCCCCTGGAGACCTGAGACCGAGTCTGGTCTGTCTGTCTCTCCCAGACTTCATCTGACCTCCCTGTCCTCACCCCCACCCCCACCCCCACAACCTCGTGGAGAGAAAGGGAGTCACAGAGGAGGGGGGCAGCTGTACCTCAAAGAGGACAGACCGCCAGGCTTGTGTGCACTGGTGATTTTCTTTAAATCAGGGCAGTGTTTGTAGACCAGGTTACACACTACAGGCTGGAAAGATACTGCAGGAAGCAGGCATGTCAGCCAGGCTCCGAGCAGATAATGTGGCGCTCCCAGCACAGGGCAGGCCTGGGGGCTCTGGCCCAGGCCCCTGTGGGTGAACTTCAGGAGGGTCGGTACCACTCCTTGGACACACAGGGATTCTGCAGCCCGATTTCCCAACCGTGGCCAACGGGGATCACAAAACAGCATCTGAGACGTTGCCTCGTGACTCTGGAGAAGCACACTATGTGCAGACAAATGTGCACTAGACTCTGGACAACCTCCATGTGCCTTTGAAGACTGAGCCGTAGCTAGCAAATGAGCCTGCCAGGCTAACTTCAGTTCTATATATAAACTTCAGGGAAATACGGTGAAGCATTGAAATATTGACCCACTTCAGCCGTGGCCCCCAGATCCGAAGCTACAGAGCACTTAGTAACTTGAGTGCACATGTCCAGGGCTCAATACATATCAGTATTGCATTACAGCTTTAAAGCGCTGGGTTTGCGGAAGACTGCAGTCTACGGTGGGGGCCCTGGGGACTCCATCTTGAGTCTGGACATAAATTCATATACCACTTGAGCTCGTGGTTGAGAGCAGATTAACTTGTCTGCACAAGGTGCTTACACAGAGGCAGGGAACTTGCCTGGGGAATTGAGCAGAAGCAGCCAATCAGAAGCACGCTATCTGGTTTAGACGGAGGCTGGAGGGCCTACTCATTGGGTCACCACCTGGTGGCTGTGACTCAGGGTTGGATGAACACGAGCCACACCCCAGGCCCTCCCTCACGCCCCCTTCAGAAGGCAGACTGTCAAAAGCCCAGCCCCAATTTCGTCACCTGTCTTACCCTGCAGCTGTGTACCTAACCCAGTCACGGTCCTGTCCCCACTTCCGTCATGCCATGTGGATCTGCGATACAATGCCCTTGGGGTGGTTTCCGTGGTTCTTTGTGACGTGTATGAAGGAGCAGACTCTGTAGGCCTCTGTACTGGGTACAGGCTGATGATTCCCTCTCTCCGGGATGATTGTTCTTGCTTTATCTTTTTTTTTTTTTTCCAATTAATGCGATATGTTTAATTTTTATCTTTTTAAAAATCATTTTATTGGAGGCTCTTATAGCTCTTATAATATTCCATACATCAATTGCATCAAGCATATTTGTACACATGTTATGTCTTTGTCTTGTTGAAGACTCTGTGGGCCTTGTTTGAGCCTGGGGTCTTATTCCCCTTAACCCAGTACGAAAAAACATGAGTGATGTGTCTTCATACTTATGACTGAAAAAATTTTCAGAATGTTTGGCTCCTGGTTTAGAGCTCAAAGATTCTCTTTCTCAGAACAGCAAGGATGTTCCCTCGTATGTATAATTATCTTATTATTATCTCTGATTTAGCTTATTTGTGCCAGTGTCAGTGGACTTTAGAATAGGACCACCATGAAAATGACTAGGATGGCAGCATACATGCAAATGTGTTTGACAAAATGGATAGACGTGGGCTGAGCCCCGGTGGCGTAGTGGTTGTGCGCGGGACTGCGGCCCACTGGGACGGAGGTTCGGTTCCAGCAGTGGGGCTGGGCCTCCTACTCCCACCACCAGAGAGCAGTGTAGAATAAAAAAAAAAAAAATGGATAGACGTATGGATTGTGATAAGAGCTATAACTGCCTCCAATAAAATGATTCATTTAAAAAAAATACAGCTACCATAGGTGATATTGGTTTATGGGGAAACGCACTCAGGATGCAAGAACTTGTTTCTGTTCGCTCCAGGAGCCCACAGCAGGCATGAGGATAACCTTCCCCATCTTCTGTCCTTACCCACAACTGGTCGTGAGTTTTCAGCAAGGAAGGGCTGGCTCTCCCCCAGTTCTGGGGGGTGGCCAAGTCTGGAAAGGACCCAGCAGCCCATCGGCCTGGCGCACACTCAAGGTAGTGACATACCAAGGGTCTATTAACCTTCTTGGTGGTGGGTAGACTCAATCTTACAGGGTAGAGTCTGTAAGAGTGCGTCTAGTGTTTTGCGGGAAAAAGAGATTCAAATAGAATTTATAGAGACCTATTTGTTAATGTCAG
>PVJH01036212.1:0-19043 GCA_004026705.1 Nesogale talazaci | reverse complement strand
TTTTTTTTTTTTAATCTTTCTCTTGAGGAGCAACCCTTGGTTTTGAAATAAGCAATCCAACACTTGCTGAACAGCACCACTAACCAAAAAGCAAACTCATCATCACAGACTCCAGCACAGCACTGAAGTCCCCAAGTCTTCTGTCAAAGCTACCAGGGCTCTTAAAATACAGAGCAAAATCTCAAAATCTCTGGCACTAAAGGGAAGGGGGCAGGGTGCTCCTTTGCATTTCGTAGACGTCTTTATTGGTACAGGCAGTCTCAACTTTTCCCTCCAGGAGCGACTGGTGGGTTCAATCGCCTGGCTCTGGGGTTAGCAGTTCAGTCTGTAACCCACCACGTCACTAGGCCTCCAAAGAGGCCTCCTGAGAGTCCTAGTGTCTTACAGAGCCAACAAAGCAGCTAAAACGCTGACTTGAGGCTGCATTTGCTTTTTGGTAACTCTGAAAGTCCTTATTCTGATGTTCTTCCATCTTTCCTTTGCCAGTCCTTCCTAAAGCCACAAATGAAGTTTTTTATAAAAGGATTTTCTTCTATTGCTTTAATAGTTAAATTAATTAAATAACTCAAGCTCTCAGGGCAGAAACTTCACATCAGTGAAGTTTATGAGAACAAAAACTACAGACTCCTGGATATCACTGGATGTGAGCCACCCCAGGGGTGTTCATTATCCTGCTCCCATTCCCATCAATCGATAAACATCTCCCGACCAGCTTCCAATAATTACTTTTTTGAACTCTGGGTTATAAACTCACCACTGGAACACATCTCAAAGGACACAAGAACTACGGATCTTACAGATGTATCTCTACAACACAAACCAAAAATACTGGGCTGAGCCCCGGTGGCGTATGTGGTTGAGTGCGGGACTGCGGCCTGCGGGCTTGACGGTTCAAACCCAGTGGCGGCTTTCAGGAGCGGCACTGGGTGGCTCCCACAACCACCAGAGGGCAGTGATGCCCCCCCAAAAAACAACAACAACAACAACAACAAAAAACTACTGCACTTTTTCCCCTGGTACAGATCTATCTCCATAAAGAAACTCCCCCTCAATGTTCTTTCCTCTCCCTCCCCCACCACCCCCATGACAGTGAGGGGCAGAGAGAAGCAGCAGCCCACACCTTCCACTGAATTTCACTCACCACCAGCAGTGAGGAGGGCATGTGCTGGGTGAGAAAAGACTGAGAAGGAAAACATGAAAGGAGGAAGTGAATCAAGTGAACGACCCTGCTCTGTGATTCTGTGCCCAGAGGACGAGTGTCCACCTGGGTCCAATGCACCCTCCGGCAGGAGTCTTTCCTCTGCTCTCATGGAGCATTACAGAAGCCATCATAAACGCCTCCCTGAGAATACAATGAAGCCAACTTCAGATACAATTGTTAATAAGCTGAAAACTTTGAAAGAAGCTGGAAATCTGAAGGTAATAAATAAAAATATCTATCATTCCAGGCATCCTCTCCAGGATGTCAAACCACCACCAGATGTCACTAGGGAAACTGATTTGCAATGGCAGGCGGTGGAAAATACTTGGAGAATACTAGCGAGCAGGGGTGGGGGGAGAGGTTAAGGTCTATATTTGGTAAGAGCTACATTTGAAAGTAAAAGCTCACTGCAAAATCTCGAGGATGATTCAGTAAGGTCTATATTTAATTAAACAGGAATTGATGCTATCTTCCCATAGCCTAATTAATTAAAGTTTGTGCAGTGTTCATTGCTTACTGTAAAAAAAAAAAAAGGTTTCCAAGTTTAGTGGATTCCTACTACCCACCAGTGATACATAATTGAGCTGTCTGCCTGAGTCTTGTTCCATCGAATAAAAAAGGCCAACTGACACAGTGGAATATAGTCATTCTTAAAAGTAATTTACCTGACTTAAAATCCCCAAGGCCAGAAGATTATCATTCTTGCAAGATTTTCCCTAATTCCTTTAATGAACACAACTTGGCCCCTTTCCAGAAAAAGTAGTGTAACAGTAGAATGCCAGTGGTTCAAACCCACAAGCCATGAAATGGGACAAGATGTGGCAGCCCACTTCCGTGGAGATCCCAGGGGGCAACTGTGTCCTGTTGAGTCACAGTCACCCACTTGATGGCAAGGGTTTTGTTGTTTTGCTTCTCTTGTTTCCTTAACAAGCGCTAATTACTAACCTTTCAGGCAATGGGGTTCTCTAATGACTCCAATGCCACGCGGTAACCAGAAAAGATGTGGCTTAATTATGAAAGCCTTGCCTTCTGGTACACCATGACCAATATGAGAGAGAGAGAGAGAGAGAGAGCTTCCTGGAAATGAGCTGAAAGCAGTAAGTATATGCAAAGCTGCACTTGCCAATCAGAAAGAAAAGGTAAGCATGAACTTGAATGTGACATTTTCCCTGGGTGCAACAGGGGCCTACCTATCTTCTCTGACTTCACATTCCCTTCAGAATCACCAGAGTGAGTCTATTGAAAGTGCTTCCCAAGCAGACAAGCAAGGCTCATTCAAAGAGCTCTCTTCTCTACATGAAAGACAGGCACTATCTGTGGTTCTCCAATTCATGATGAATGGTGACTCACATTATTCAGGTAGTTATTAAAACAACCAGAATTCTATTAATTTCCCTGGTAGCTCTTTACCACACAACATTTTTTCTTTCCTCCTTAAAATTGCATTTTAAAAACTACATACTTTTTACTAGAAGATATATTCTTTAATGCAAGGTTTTTTCGTCTTTTTCTCCAGTGCCTAGGAAATGCTCAACAATGTGTTAAGGCTAAAAAAAAAAAGATATTTATCAAAAACAAGTCTTAAGAAAACTGTCACACCAAAGAGGATGACTAGAAAAACCATAGCTGTTGAACTGATTGCAACTCACAGTGACCTTGAATAGCAGCGTGTCTGAGGCTGCCTTTGTCCCTGACAGTCCTGGACTGTCCCTGAGCAGTCCACCAGGAGGTGAGCAACCCGGTGACTCCTGGAGGAGCCTAAGGAGTCATGGAAATGCAGGCGGGGCCCCTAGAGGTGACGCTAGTACAGGAAAAGGGTGCTGGTGAAAGATGAAAGCAAGTATGAATAAACCATCAGTGTTAGTTAATAATTGGTTCATTCGTTGGAACCAAAATGAATCACACTAACGTGAAATAGTAACAACATGGCAAACAATTTACACAGACACTGTAGTATCTGCTCAATTTTTCTGTAAATCTAAAGTCAGTTTATTTTAAAGGATGCCCATCAAACCACATAAAATGTCTCTCTGAGTTTATGAAGTACTAAGTTTAGGCCAATGAATGCTGTTAGGATTTTACCCTCGTGGGTATGCCCTGAGAGACTCCACATGCCCTGCCGTCGATTCAAACCTGACATACAGCAGTCTTACACAGGGGTTCCAAGGTGAGTACTCTTCACAGGAACACATCGCCTCAACTTTCTCCCTTGGAGTAGCTAGTGGTTTTGAAGCACCAACCTGGAGAAAGCAGTCTGACACGGAAAGACAGCATCACCAGAATGCCTAACAGAAAGCCTTAGGTCCGTAGGAGAGGTTTAAATGTTCCTGCCCACTGCTGTCACTCAAAGTGATAGTCTTATTGATGTTGAATATTTAAGGGGAAAATAAAATTAAGAAGAGTCAACGAAAGATAAATTTAAGATTCTAAAATGGCTATTCAGTTCACTTAGAGACCAGCCTAGAGAAACTGCTTTCAGTAGCCACATAAAAATTTCATAATTCTCTTTTATTTATAGAATATGCAAGATATTACTATTGACTTATGAATAAGGGTAATAAAACAACATGTAAAGTCATTTTTAATGCTACATTTTTGGCAAAAAGAAAATAAAGTTATTCTGGGCTGAGCCCCGGTGGCATTAGTGGTTGAGTGCAGGACTGTGGCCCGCGGGCTTGGCAGTTCAAATTCAGCAGTGGCTCTCAGGAGCAGCACTGGGTAGCGCCCACAGACACCAGAGGCAATGATGCTCCTGCTCAAAAAAAAAAAAAATTAAAATTAAGTTATTCCTTTAAAGTAAGGCTGTTCTACCTATATGTATATATAAAACTACACTGCTAAGGATGTACTCAAAAGTTATGGTACATACATTTGAAAATTTATAAATAAGTGAAGTTAACTATGAAGTATCTATCCATGGTACCTGTAATACAGTTCAAGAGACATCTCAGTCCTTAAAGACAAATATAGAATAGATTAGGTTGCATAGTTTATATGTTTCCAGGTTAAAGTCATTGTACTGGTTACCTGAACTGATATTCAAAAATCAGTGCTTTGTCCTGAGTGGGTGTTTTTGTTATTCCAGAAGCCATTTGCAATTGGGGAACTGAGCAAATTCATCGAAATGATAATGATGGTCAAGATAGTGGTGATAGCATTAACACAAAGAAATAAAATTTATGGTGTGCCAGACGTTATGTTAAGCCCATTCCATATATTAACTTACTTAATCCTCACAGTAACCCCATTCACCTAGGAAACATGATCACTCCTATTTCACAGATCGGTCTTGAAAGAAGCAGGGCCAGTGTTCCTTAGAAACAAGGGAGACTTCATCTCAGATACTTTAAAGGCCTCTTGTTCAGAGGGGCCCATCCCTGGAGAGAGACCTCATGCTTGACTGAGAGTCAGTGAAAAAATGAAAGGCACAGTGGACTGACAGGGGCTGCAATAATGGGCTCAGATATAGCACAATTGTGAGGATGGCCCAGGACCTGGCAGCACTTCATGTGTCATATGTGGAGTCATTCTGAGTCAGAAGAGACTCAAGGGCACCTAACAACAGTAGCACAGATGGGGAAACGAAGACAACGTAAACAACGTGCCCAAAGTAACACGTCTCATTAGTGGTGAACTGGGACTCATTCCCACAGAGTCTGGCTCCAGACAACCATGTTATAAAGCCTCTGAATCTCTGGCTGTCCTGTAATTGGAGAGGCGCATGAGGGGCAACTATCCACAACCTGTAATTCTACCGAAGATAAAAGTTCTGGCTTTGGTGGAATGTAAAATGCACTGACCACATGGATGGGGAAAGATCTGGTGGTCTCCCCAATACTTGGGGACCTCGGCAAAGTATCCAAGCTGAAAACAAATAAAACAAAACAAACCATGTGTCTCCATGCCATTTAAGATAATTCTATCAGGAGAGAGAGGGAACCAGTTGATTTTATTACTGGTGCCTATTAGAGGGAGTTCTGGGGCCGCTGTCAGGTATTAGGCTGCCACCAGCAAGGTTGGTGGTTCAAAATCACCAGCCTCTCAGGAAAGAGAGGAAACTTTCTGCTTCTGCAGTGACAGATCGTCTCAGAGACCCTACTGAGGGTCACCATGAGTTAGAATCGACTTGATAGCAGTGGGTTTGGACTTTTCTACATAAAATACAGCTTGATAAAAGGGTGTGTGTTTGTGTGTGAAATACATGGGAAAATATCAGTGATAAATCAAGTGAGCTAAAGACATAAGTTGGCATCAAGTGTATAAAATTTGACCTTGATTAGGTTCAGATTTTTTTCTGAACTATACACACGATTATACGCACAGAAAGAAAAAGTTCTAGAATAAAGTGATAACCTGAGTGCCATATTAAAAAAAAGCCTAATAGATTAAAACTTTTTTAAAAGTCCATAAATTTTCATATAACAATTTTAAGCCATATTTTAAAGGTCTAGTACACCAAGCAAAATAACATCTGTACATGTTCTTCAAAAGTTGTATTACAGTCACCGTGTATTATTTTCTGCTCACATTTATTAACTATTTCCTTTTAAATATTTTCCAGTATGCACCCATTTGTGGACTGGCTGTGTCCCAGTTACAAACCAGATCTCTGTATCTTTCCGTTGAATTTAGAGGTGAGAAGGAACAGGTGTACATGGTTCTGACTTAGCCTTCCTGCAGTACCAGAGGAGAAACTTGGTGGTGCAGTGGTTCAGGACTGGGCTGCTAGCCACAAGGTTTGCAGTTGGAAACCACCAGCTGCAGATGAGGCTTTTTATTCCTCTCAAGAGCTACAGCCTGGGAAACCCACGGTGGCAGTTCAACCCTGTCTTACAGGGTGTCGATGCGTCAGCTTCCAGGTGGAGGCCGTGGGTTTTTAGTTCAAGGAAGAAGTCCCAGTGATGCTATGGGATAAGCATTGCCAAGGAAACTCGTCAGCTGCCCTGCAGGAGACAGGTGAGGCCGTCTACTTACATAAAGATGTAGGCCTTCAGAGACCTTAGGGTAAAGCGACCAGATTTTAAGTGGGACAGCATTCACACTGGAATGTGTGGTGGGGAGGGAGAGGGGTTCTTGATTAAAATTTTGGTCTATATGGAGCAACAAAAATGTTCCTAGAATGCAAAAATAGTATTGTAATTTATTTATTTTAATTTTAAAACGTGGCGGGACTTTGTTCAATTGTTAAAAAGCAGGACATCTGGTCACCTTACTATAGGGTCACCATGAGTCCAAGTGGACTCCATGGTCAAGTGTGGATTAGTGCAGAAAAAGGCTCAGAGCCTGTTCCGTAACTTAAAGGCTGCACACACAGCACATCATGGTCACACTGATGAAATGTGCGTGAGCGGAAATGTGCTTGATGGCCGGGAAAGGTTGGTTACCAGAGCTGAAACGAACTCGAAGTTTGGTTTCATCGTTTCCGAAAACCAAAAGTCAAGTCCACTGAGAGACATCAAGTTCAGCACTGATCCACCCCTCTGAGTTTCCCAGACTTTAAATCTTTACAAGAAAAGATAGATCAGAGGCTGGTGGGTTCAAAGTGGTGACCTCTGGGTGAGCAGCAGAAGCACACATTAACATTCAAAGGGAAGTAAGAACTGTCCAACAGACATCAGCGTAAGCAGGGTCCGCCCGTCAATGGCTATTGTGGCAACTTCAGCAAGTTACCATTTTAAAATTATTTATACAGGGACCTACTTATATAGCTTTATGCCACGGAAATGTTGTGGTGACATTGCCCAGTTAGGCCTACGAGGTTAATGACTGACACATGGGAAGGCTTGTAACGTAGCAACTGTCAAACTGCATTTTCAGTTATCTGTTTCACCTATGTAAATCATTTTAATTAAAATGTTATTAACATTTCAACCTATTAAAATTATTTCAATTATTTTAAAATAAGCTGAAGAACTTTTTTTGTGTTGTTGTTTTGCAAACTTAGGAAGACTTTGATTAACTAGGCTCACAATCAGATTTTAAGCATCATGTTTCAAAGCCTGGGGATTTCTTCCATTTTGTCAAGTTCGTCCCAGAGCAAGCACTCCTCAAGCACTCCTCCATTCTTTGTTGAGAAAGGATGCCAAGTCCTGGTTTCCATGTCAGAATCACTAATTCTGTAATGAGGACCTTCGTGGAAGAGCTTGCCCCAAAATAATTAATAAATAAAATCTCTCTGAATAATCCAAGTGTCATTTGGACACCCAAAGACAACATACCCCTGTCTGTTCTGGGGGCACTGAAATGTGTACAAAGTAAACATTTTACATATTGCTTCTACAGTTTATATGTATAGTAATGTTTCTACAGTTTGTACAGTTATGCTTCTATAGTTTGTGTTCTATTTCTGATGTTACACGATGTTAATGTTTACCAATCCTCCCCATCCCACCCCCTTCTAGTTACTGAAAGCACCCTCATGCCATGTTCTGAAATCCTCACAATTACATAAACCCGTTCTTCCATAAGCAAAGGCAGGCGGTAGAGTTGAAAAATCACTGATCTGTTACCATACCATGTACTCACTTTATATTAGTTCATTTAAGCCTCAAAAACGAAGTGCCGTGGTAGTTCAACGTGACACGCTGGTAGCATAAAAACTCAGAATTGGGCAGACACTCATCACCAGCAGGATGTTCTCATTGGTTTCTCCCTGGGCCAGCAGGGCTGTAATTTCACATGTGGTATGCTCCAGGCCTGGCCCCACACCCCACCCCCCCATCCTGTAAACCTATAGAGATGATCTTCCTAAATCCATCTTGACTAGTGGTCAAATCGGCACACCAACCAAAGTTCCCAGCACCTGCTCAGCTGGAAAGATTAAGAGGGCTGACAGTCTGAAACACCAACTGAAATGGGCCGGTCCACTCCAGGACAGAGTTAAAATCCCATGTGACTAGGGTCCATTAAGAAGAAGAAAAAATAAAAGAGAAAGAGGCCTTAAAAATGGATCATAGGGCTGAGCCCCGGTGGCGTAGTTGTTGTGCGCGGGACTGCAGCCCACTGGGACGGAGGTTCAATTCCAGCAGTGGGGCTGGGCCTCCTACTCCCACCACCAGAGAGCAGTGATGCCAAAAAAAAAAAAAAAAAAAAAGGATCATAATCTAACACAGTTCTATATTCTTATGCAAAAAGAGACTAAGTTTCTATTAATTAAAATGGAGTAGGTATATGGCATTCTATTGATACTACTAAATATCGCTGTGAAACTATCACGAATGAGTTGGGAATACTTTTCTTAACTTTAAAGTGCTGAGTGGTAGATTTCCGGGTCCTAAATGTTAAGTCAATGATAGAGTCTTGTGTCAAATCGGGAAATGGGCAGTGATGCCATCCCCCCCCCCCTTCCAAAAAAAGAGGGCTGAGCCCTGGTGGCGTAGTGGTTGTGCGCGGGACTGCAGCCCACTAGGTTGCAGGTTCAAATCCAGCATCAAGGCTGGGCCTCCTACTTCCACCACCAGAGGGCAGTGATGCCCCAAAAACAAACCGAGAGAGAGAGAGAGAGAGAGAGAGAGAGAGAGAGAGAGAGAGAGAAAGAGAGAGAGAGAGAGAGAGAGAGAGAAGGATATACATTTTAACAACAGTGGGACACAGGAATTAAACTGAATGTCATTTACTTGAGGTTAACATTTCCTGATTGTCTCTTTCAAAAAAGAAACTAGTCTTTGCATTAGAAATAGTACACACAAGTTAGTGTCAAACATAAATAAGAATAGTTGTAAATCCACATGAGTTAAGGGTTAAATTCTAAACTGTATTAACAGAACTTCAGATATTTCAGCAATGCAAAAGTAACCTTTAAAAGTTAGGAGTGCTTGCAGGTTTCCATAAACTGAGCAACAACTGCCTGGAGCATTTGTATTACAAAGTGTGTTCTAATATGAAGACAAGGCACTATTCAATGACTAAAATGTCAGTTGAAATTACTAAGCCTCATGCCAAACTCCTTAAAGCACTCCCTTGGCTAAAAAAGGAACGGAATAAGATTCTTCCTGCTACGGTCAAGTATTAAAGGAGCCACTATATAAATAGAGCGCTTTCCAAAAGAGACAGTTGTCTCCAGAGTCCTAGAACGCACAAGGCTGGTAGCAAAGCATGTTTGCCTTTCCCAAGATCTGTGTAGCCCTGACAAAATGAAAATTCAGAAAATTCAGAAAAGTACAACGATTTCTTTTAAAAGACAACCTTAGATGCAGATGCAATGCAGCTTTGCAAAAAAAATACAAAGAAATAAAGGTGTGTTCTACGAGCTAAACACCAGCTGAAGCAAATTTAAAAACCCATCGAGCTTATAGCACCTGGGGTAAGGGAACATGCCCCACTGACCTCCCCAGGTTTCCCATCTATTTCAAGGGGTCACTTTCCTTTACCTGGGCCTCTACACTGGCTCCGATGAAAAACAAAATCGTTTCTCTACCAAATTCTGTTGTAGCCACAAAGCAATTTGTAAAATTTTGGGGTGCCTATTATTGTGTGTGTGTGTGTGTGTGGCATCACTGCCTTGGTGGAAGTAGGAAGCCCAGCTTTGTTCCTGGAGAGCTGATGCTGGATTTGAACTGTTAACCCTGTGGGCCGCAGTCCCACACACAACCACTATACCACCAGGGCTCAGCCAAAGTGCCTATTATTCTACAAATTCCGGAGAGAGAATTTAGAGGTGAAAATTCAACTGCTAAATATGAAATGGGCTTTAAGAGAAACTTGTGTCCAACAATTAGGAAACTAAAATAATCAAAACTATTGCTATTAAGTCGATGCCAACTCACAGGGACTCGATAAGACAGGAGTAGAAGTGCCCCACAAAACTTCCAAGGCTATAATCTCTGTGGAAGTCGACGGCTGCATCCCTCTCCCGCAGGGCAGTTCAGGCAGTCCACCTTTCTCACAGCAGTCCAGCGCTCAAGTACGGTGCCGCTGGAGCTTTTTAATGAAAACATGCTAGTCCTGAAGCCTCTGAAACGTACGTATCAGAGCAATGGTCTACATGGAACAGTGAAAATGAGAGCAACTCTTCAATTAAGAGTAAAAGTGGTTTAAAGTACAAAACATTAAAAATGAATTTTCCTTGGTATTTATGTAAACACTGCACATCTTGCTTTGAATATGATACGCAGTTCCCAAAGTACTTCTTAAAAAACTGCATAGAAATCTGAAATGCAAGAATAATAGCAAAGTACTTAACAGACACTATTGGCATTTCCAAAGACATGGAAGTATTTCTATCTAGTTCCAGACATCAGATATATAGGTTTTTAAAAAAAGAATATGTACAGAGTCCTTTCAAGTCTGATGGGATTTACCTTACTTATTAAACGATGGAATGCTAGACTTCTAGTTGAAACTGTCTCCTCCTTCAATCATATATGAAAGAGATAGTAAAGAATCCATGTATTTTTCTCAACTAGCTAAGTCTTCTGTAAAAGTTTATTTGTTAAAACCTGAACTTCAAGAAGAGTCTGGGGGTTTTATACATGGAGCTGCAAAGCACAAGGCCAATAATCGAACCCATCAGTCACTTGGGGAAACAATGCTAAGACTGTCTAGTTCCACTAAGATTTAGTCTTGGACCAATGGTTCTCAAACTTCTTAATGCCACGACCCTTTAATATAGTTCCTCATGTTGTGGCAACCCCCTCCCCAACCAGAAACTTATTTTAATTGCTACTTCATAACTGTAATTTTGCTGTTATGAATGGGGCAACCCCTGTGAAAAGGTCGTTAGGTACCCCCCCCCCCAGGGGTCACAACCCACAGGTTGAGAACAGCTGTTGCTTAGACATTGGGCCTCCACAGTACTCCCTCAACACAAGAACACATTGTTCTAATAATCTGGCATTCTCCCCGCCAAAATAAATAAATAAATAAATAAAAATAATAATAATCTGGCATTCTGTGATGTTCACCTTCCCAACATAATTGCTGAAGATAAAATGGGTGTATAAACAAATTTGCTAAAGAAAGCTGATGGGGCCCAGCTATAAAAAGAAATAGCAAAAAAAAAAATTTTTTTTTAAAAAGAGATAGCATTTGGGGTACTAAAAGGATTGAAGATAATCAAGTGGCCATCTAGTTGAGAAGCACAGCAGCCTGTGCGATCATGAGGTGTCCATGGGATCAGATATCGGGCGTCTAAGACCCCGAACAACATCATACCAATGTGAATGGGGGTGGGGGAATGGGGTAGAGACCCAAAGTCCATCTACGGACAATTGGACATCCCCCTACAAAAGGGTCACAAGGAAGAGACGAACCAGTGAGGGTGCAGTCTAGCACTGTTGAAACATACAACTTTCCTCTAGTTCTTTAATGCTCCTCCACCCTCACCCACTATCATGACCTCAATCAGACTAGACCAGAACATGTACACTGCTACAGGTAAGAGCCCTAAACACAGGGACTCCAGACACCACCATAAAAATACTTGAACCTGATAACTAGAGTCCCACTTACAAAGTGTGACTAGAGTCACCTCTAACAAAGGCACAACTCAGGACCAACAAGGAGAATAGAGATACCAGGAGGATAAGCAGAATGGAGGGGAGAAAGAAAGAATGAATCATAAGGTTAGATATATAGCTCCCTCTCAGGGGCACGAACAACAGAAAAGTGGGTGAAGGGTGACAGAGGATGATGTAAGATATGAAAATGTAATCTATAATTTCTCAAGAGTTTGTGAGGGAGGGTGAGCTAGGCAGGGAGTGGGGGAAATGAGGAGCTGACATCAAGGGCTAAAGCAGAAACAAAGTGTTTTGAAAATGATGATGACAACCTATGTACAAATGAGCTTGACACAATGGATGAATGTATGAATTGTGGTAAGAGCTGTACGAGCCACCAATCAAAGTATTTAAAATAATAAATAAATGGGGTGGGGGGAAGATTTAGCCTTGGAAACCCAAAGGGGCAGCGTTCCACCCTGTCCTTTAGGGTAGAAGAATCAGAATGGATTGGTGACATCAGTCTCGAGTACTCTCAGTTGAAAAAAAAAAATCACTTTAAAATCTGCTAAAATCTCCATGAACCATAAATCACAGACCCAGTAATTACAACCAGCACTAATATATCATACACATACATGTTTTGGAAATTATCTTAGTGCATAATTAAAAGGCAAAAAATGAACAACTTTAAAACATGCTAACTCTACAAAGCATACTTTGACATAATGCTGGCATAGCCTTACTGCTAAGCACTGTCTTGGGGGAAAAAAAATTCAATTTGGCAGGCTAACCTAATCTCTCCAAAAGAGGGCAAAGGCGTGAACAGCAGTAGGAGGCACAAACTAAGGCACCTTTAACAAGACCAATATCCTCTAAATCCGCTGCCTTCGTCGATTCCTCTTAGCGTGGAACTGCACCACAGAATTTCCAAGGCTACAAATCTTCATGGAAGCACACTGTCCCCTGTTTGTCCCTCACAGCAACGGGTGGATTTAGTCTTTTAACCAGCAATGACGCTGAGGATCCTTTAATAAAGTATAAACAACTAATTTTAAGAAATCTATTATTGCACTTACTAACAAAACCATAAACTCTGAGCCTGATTTTACATTTCTAATTACTGAAGACACCACCATAAAAATAACTGAACAACGCTACCTCCATTATGTAGTGCCATTTCTGTAATGTTGCTCGCCTTATACACCACTCTCTCCTCTGCTCCACAGCAAACCATTAACAAGAGGCACACTCCCAAAGACCTCAAACAAAGGCACCTGTGGGCACTTGACTACCTAAACGAACATCATTTTATCAACTGCAGAAGTCAGCGAAGTTCTAAAGTAGGACATTTAGTTCTCTCTCCAAGGAAGATGCCGATAAAGCAATAAAATAACACTAAAAAAGCAATGAAAATAAACTCCAACCCCAGTAAACACATACAGGACCAAGCCAAACCCTAGGCACGAGTGCCATCATCACTGAACGGCGTCAGTCACAGAACTTGAATCAAATCCTGACACCCACGTCTTCTGAATGTTCGAGGGGACCATCTTTTATGCTATAACCCAAGTTCCAGCAGCAATACCAACAGGGCATTGCTGCTCCGAGCAAAGCAATGAATGGTCAATGACGCAAGTTCAAGGTTATAAATGGGTCACAAGTCTGAAGAAAGCTTAAAAAGTTCTAGTGGTCATCCTGTATCCCTGTGATCCCAATAACTTTGCTCGAACTGCACCTCACAATCATCACCTCTGTGTATTACTGGATTACTTCAAAACCGGGGTGAAAAACAGGATTCCTATTTAGGTTATATCTTTCAAGTCAGTTTACAAGTACTACAGGTCGGGTTGAGCCCTGGTGGCGTAGTGGTTGAGTGCGGGACTGTGGCCCACAGGGTTGTGGTTCGTATCCAGCAGCAGCTCTCCAGGAGCAAGGCTGGGCCTCCTATTCCCACCAGGGGGGGCAGTGATGCCCACAAAAAACAAACAAACAAAAATGAAAGTACTACAGGTCTTTGGGCAATCTTGGGAACAATGGCTTTTAGTAACTCTGTGTCCTTGTGCAGCTCTTTACTTCCTATGCCTGTTTCTTTACGCATCAAAAAGTGGAGATGGGGCTGAGCCCAGGTGGCGTAAGTGGTTGAGTGCGGGACTGCCGCCCGCGGGCTTGGTGGTTCAAATCCAGCGGCAGCTCTCAGGAGCGGCACTGGGTAGCGCCCACGACCACCAGAGGCAGTGATGCCCAAAAAACAAAAAAAAAAAAAGTGGAGATGACAGGTGGGACTTTTGGGGTATGTTTTTCCCCCAAAAGTTTTATTGGCAAAAGATTCACCACTCATTCCATTCAATAGCTCAATCGTATCCAGCAGAGTTGTGGCGTCATCACCGCTATCAGTTTCTAGAATATGTTCTTCATTCCTGGATCCTCATAATCAGCTCCCCATGCCCACCCCAACCTCTTGTGTAATACCCAAGAGACCATTAATCCAGCTCCTGTCTCTATAGATTTACCTAGCCTTGATTTCACATACAAGGAAACATTTTTAAAACACGAAAACAACCATAACAAAGTTAAACAGATAAAATTCTCAATCAAAAAGAAAGCAGGAAGTATTAAAAACGAGAACAAAGTTTAAAAAAAAAGAACAAATTTACATGGATCAAAGAAGAGATCAAATGACAGTGTGCTAAATTTTAACCTAACTGCATCTTCCACAGTCCACTTTCCAGTGCAACATGCAAAAGAGCAAGGCTATTCACACCCCGGCCCCTGGTCCAAGAGCATTCACTAGGATCTTCACCGCATGTGTTTCCCCTACACTTTTTTTTTTCTTTAACTGACATAGCTTTAAGATGCGTCGAAAGGGAGATCAACTGACAATACAGCTTTTACCTAACGGCATCTTCCATGATCGACTTTGCGATGCCGCCTGCTAACAAGACTATACCCATCCCTCCACCTGTGAGGAGCGGATTCACAGGAGGTGTAATCCACATGGAACCGACCAGCCATTTCTCAGGGGGAAAGTTGGGGATTTCTATTCTCATAAAGATTTGCAACCTGGGACACCCAAAGGGGCAGCTCCACTCTGTCCTATGGTTCCTGTGCGTTAGAACCTAGTCGCTGGTGTTGATCTCAGTGACAATGAAGCCACCAATCACTCTGACATTTGCGGCTGCTGTAGAAAACTGTGGGACTCTGACTCAGGAAGAGAGTGTCTGCTGACAAATTCTCCAAGCTCAAATTTAAGAAGCCTGGGCTGGAAAGCAAGAATTCTCATGGAGGGAGGCCTGCGTGTTCGTGAGGTGGGGAGGCACCCCTGTCACATTAAGCAAAAGTTGTTCCCAGTGTCATCCCTGTCTCTCTCTCCCCAGCCCCCCATAAGAATCCCAGTCTAAGGTGTTGCTTGCAAGCACGTGATTACTACTATAGGTTGTTTCCCTGAAGAAGAGTTTAGGGACACCTAAGGTCAAGCCAGCTCAGACTGACCAAGGTTAGACCACCACCAATTAACTCTGAAACCTGCCCGTCTTATTAGGTCTGTACCTTCCTGTTTCATGTATACCTCTACTACCTCCCCTTCCAATTGCATACATACCCTAGCATCCCCCCCTCCCCCATTACATATATGTCTCTAATACAACTTCGACCTTTTACATGTGCTTACCACCATGGGAGTCCTAGCTTGTCTTGTCTGTTCTTTAATTACCCTTCAATTACACAAAAGAACTTTGGACCCATTTGACTGTGGAGGCTGGTCCCCCACAGTAGAAGTTTCAAATGATTCTAAGAGGCATGCTGCTTTAGGGACATAGTGGATTACACACTGGGTGTAATTGAAACACACCAGCTGTGCTGTGGGAGAAAAGTGAGGCTCCAATAAATATTTACATCCTTGGAAATCCAAAGGGGCAGTTCTGCTATGTCCTGTAAGAGTTCTGCGTCAGAGCTAACTTGATTACAATTAGGTTTGAGTTTGGATATCTATTAAGGTGTTATTAACTCAGTAAGAAGTCTGCTTAATGGGTGCATAAAGAAATGTGAAGAAAGCTGACGGTGCCTGACTATCAAAAGATATAGCATCTGGGGGCTCTTAAAGGACTGAAGATAAACAAGTGGCCATCTAGCTCAGAAGCAACAAAGCCCACATGGAAGAAGCACACCAGCCTGTGTGATCATGAGGTGTCCATGGGATCAGGCATCAAAGAACAAAAAAATCGTATCACTGTGAATGAGGGGGAGTGCAGAGTGGGGCCCCAAAACCCATCTGTAGGCAACTGGACATCCTCGTACAGAAGGGTCTCATGGAGAAGATGAGCCAGACAGGGTGTAATATAGCACTGATGAAACATGCAACTTTCCTCTAGTTATTTAATGTTTCCCCCCACCCCCCCTCACTATTATTATTATTATTATTTTGATTCTACCTTACAAATCCAGCTAGATCAGAGGATGCATACTGGTACAGAGAGGAACTGGAAATACAGAGAATCCAGGAGAGGTGAATCAAAGGTAGGGTAGGAGGAACTGATCACAAGGACTACATATAACCCCCTCCCTGGGGGACAAACAGAAAAGTGAGTAAAGGGAGACGTTGGGCAGTGTAAGACATGACAAAATAATAATAATTTATTAATTATCAAGGTACCAACCCTGTTGACAAAGTCACTGAGGTCTGTCATACACTCTGCTCTCCACTCCCAATAAAGCACAGAGCTACTTTTATAAGGCCTTATAAATCCTTATTTCAAAGAAAATATAATAATCAAATCAGGAACTTTGAGAGTAAAAACACAAGTTTTTTATTTTGGGGGGCAAAGTAATTCCTCCACTTTTAATTTTGGTCAAAGCAACATTTAAAAAATATTTATGTCCAGAAATTATTACTGTGGATTTACAATTTAAAACTAATAAATTAATTAATTCCTAGAGTATATCAATTACTGTAAGAGTTTTAAAACCTTAAAGCTTCGTGCCTGCTTAATTGCTCACCTTTTCATTCACTCATGACAATGTGCAATATGAAATGGCGATAAGAAATATGTAGATCTTTTTTATCAAAAGGCTGACAAGAAGCCTTAAAGAGATTCCTATTAAGCTGAGGTATATAAGCCATTAACTTACATTGTGAATTCCTAAATATTACCAATACTCTAACTTATGATGTTTTTTATAAAGGGTATTAAAGTAACATTTCTGGGCTGAGCCCCAGTGGCGTAGTAGTTCTGCGCGGGACTGCAGCCTTCTGGGACGGAGGTTCAATTCCAGCAGTGGGGCTGGGCGGGCCTCCTAGTCCCACCGCCGCCGCCGGAGAGCAGTGATCCACGGCACCCCCCCCAAAAAAAAATAAAGTAACATTTCTTTCAAATAAAAAACAGACTTCTGAGGGGGAAAAACTTAGAGTAGTCAAAATTAGTAATCTTATGGGTTGTTATACAGAAAGCCTATTACGAAAGATGAAAATTGGTTGATATATCATCAAAATTTAAAGGCAGACAGAGGAACTCTTATCCTCTTTTCTCCTTGCCATGAGCAATTACCAACCATCCCAAAGGCCAGTTACCGAGGAGCAAGGCATAAGCCTGGACTGCAGTAAAAATCAGCAAGGGGGACCAGAGGACACTAGGCAGTAGGAACTCGGGTTTCTGACACACAACAAGGCAAGAGGAGCTGCTCCCTGTAAGAGGCCCTGCAGTAGCTGAGTGAGTGTATGCTGCCCTGGGACCAGCCGCCCTTGAATGCCCAGACACCTTCAGCCACAGACCACAAACCTCCTGACCTGCCTTGCTGAGCTCATCTGCCTTCCAGCCATGCAAGCCTGTTTCTATTCGAGGCCACCACTCCCTTCTCAAACATTGTCTGTAAGTGGCTGGTTGTTCCCCATTCTTGTCATTCAAGTCTCAGCTCCTATTTCCTCCTTAATCCTCTGCTGGCTACCCAGTCTAAAGAAAGTCAGCCACATCCTGCCCAAGATGCTCACTATCGCACTGCTGTGTTTATTTTCCCCACAGAACTTCTCCCCGGAGATTATCCACATTATCTTTGTAGGTACTTGTGTGTATGAGCTTCTTCAAGGGCACAGCACTTCTTACCTTGTTCGCTGCTGAACCCCCAAGCCTAACACAATTCCTGGCAGGAAGAACTCACAGAAACCCTCTGAGCAGGACCATCCTGCCCCTCTGGCTTTCCAAGAGTTTAACTCTTGAAGGAAGCAGAAAGCCCAGACTTTTCTCCCGAGGAACAGAGGGTGGTTTTGAACTAGTGACCTTGCAGTGAGCAGCTCAGCTCATAAGACTATGGCACCTGGGCTCTGGAAGGCAGCGGAAAAACTGGTCCAATAAAGACGAAAGGCAAAAACTGCTAATTACCAATGCACACATGGGGATGCTTTTATCATCTGGCATTTACCCCTCTGTGAAAAGGTCCCAAACTTCACTTTTAAAAACCACTGGTGATGCCGGCCCCTCATCCTTCATGGGCCCACAGCGAGATCAGGAGACTGCTGACCCCCACAAGCCCTTACCACCCCCCCACACTCCCTCCCATCTTTCCAGGTTACATGACTGTCTCACACATTGCTGTTTCTCCCCTAAGGTGACAGATGCTTCAAGACCTAACACTTGTGGTTTCACTTGCCAACGTCTCCCCAAAACTAGAATTCATTCTTGGGAAGGCTGGAGTCCCTCAGAGAACCCCCCAAATAGTTAAATTCCCACAGTGATCCTTTAAGCTACTTGCAGCGAATTTAAAAACTATACTGCCTATGAAATGTAGTTTCCCAGTTGTTTCCAGTACTTAATAAAGCCAAACCCACGGCCACCAAGTCTCTTCTGGTTCATAACTATACTGTAGGGCAGAGCCATGTCTTTCTCCAGAGAAGTTGCTGGTGAGTTCACTCACCTTTCCAATTGCGGCCAAGCACCTTAACCACTGCACTGCCAGGGCATCCTTTTAACAGTTACAGCCCAGTACAGTCACGAATTCATAAATCCATTGAGCAAACATTTACCTGCATTACAAAATTCACTTTTGTAATCAGTTGAGTACACAAGTGAACAGTTGAGAAAGAGCTGTGGATAGATGCTAACTAGCTCAGGGAAATACGCCAAAATTTATTGCTATATCATATTCATGGAGAATATATCAAACATAGCAAATTCTTTATTAGCTATGAGCCACAGTTACCCAATCGTGGTTATAGATTATGTGTCTTCTACAATAAGCTACATTCACTTTTTCAATTGTGTCATCAAGATGAACTGACCTACCCCAATAACTGTGCAGTTCTGAACGTCGTTCCACTGCACAGCACATTCCAGTTAGCGCTGCAGTGCCACTGGCTGGACACCATGCCATGAGTGCTTTACAAAGCCTAGGACCATCGTTGTGCTGGGAGACCTTGT
>PVJH01036211.1:6213-19099 GCA_004026705.1 Nesogale talazaci | reverse complement strand
TCTCTCTCTCTCTCTCTCCCTCAGTCTCTGCCGGCCGCTCGTGGAACCCGCCGGGCCCGGCCCCGACCTGAAAGAGAACAGGGCGGGCGGGGGAGGCGGCAGCTGTGACCGGCGGACACGTGACCACGCTCGCGCGTAACGGCGGCCGCCTCCCGCCGCGCGCTCCACCTCTAATAACCCCGAGGCCCCCAGGCCGGGCCGCTGGTGCGCAGGCGCCCGGCGAGGCCAGCCCCGGGGGCGCGGGTCCCGGGGCCCAGCCCGAGCGCCCCCCTCCCCCACCGAGGCCCCAGGGGGCGGGAGCCGAGCCCCCTCCCCTGAGCTGTTTGGTCAGGGCGCATGCGTGCGGTGACTTCCCTTTGCACCACGCACCGACCTACCTGGGCTCAGCCCTCGGAGTTAGGGACCTGCCCCTGGGTCTTCTGTTGGCAGACCTTCATACCCATCACCACCGTGCCAGGAGAGAGTGGAGAGGAAATGGAGATGCCAGCCCTTGGGACCCACCCGAGAAAGTGAGACGGGCCTTCCGACCTCGCAATTTTCTTGCTGCTTGTCAATGACTTGCCATTGAACAGTTTTCAATGGCTGAACTCCTGTTCCTGCTTCAAGAACCCGCCCAAATCTCACTTCCCCACTGAAACTTTCCAGCTCTGTTTTGGAAGAGTGACTAGCACTTTGTGGAAATCTAGTACAGCCCATAGAGAAGTGCTATCTAGAACTATGTTTCTTTCATAAACCTACATGATTACTAGTGACATAAAAGGATGCCTTCAGTACTGTGATACCTCCATCGAAGTCTAAAGTCAGAACGCAAAGTGTAAGCCCTATCGCATGTTACCCTCCACCTCTGCGAAATCATAGCTTTAGCAGAAGCACTGCTTCTGCTGATGTATTGGTTTTCCCCAATACGTGGCTATGCTAATTAGAATGGTAAACACTTCACATAGTAAAATCGGCTTATGGTTTCTTACTAGCTTATCGGCACAAAGAGTTCAAAGAAAACTGATACTATTAAGTCCAGAAAAAAGAAGCCAACACAGAGAGGGACACATAAGGCCCAATCTTGTTGGACATGTTGCATGGGTTAAGTCAATGCCTCTGGCCAGATAACAAATAATTAAAATGTTAAAGAAAAAAAAAAACCAGCTGGGAGTCCAGGAGTTCAGAGTTGTGTGGTGAATTTTCACTTAGCTCAGAATCAAGACAAACAGCAACAAGGTCCTAGGAAATGCTGGGGTATGTGGTGATCAGAAATTAGTAGCAACGATTACACGGGACCAGGTTTGGATTTTCCTGAGCAAGAAGGAAAGTCACAACACCTAAGACTCCAGTCTACAAGTCTTGGCTCCATTTTTTGCTGTGAGCACAGCACTCTATACACCCACCAAGTACCCAGTGGTTTCCCCTACCAACTAGAATTTGCTAACAGAACCCAGTCTAAATTCCAGTTTGTGACTCACACTTTGTGTAGGCTGTGACATAAGTGCCCTGCTGTGTACCATGCCTTCCATGACTTATGAACTCCACTCCCCCTGTGACTGGCTTTCAACAATGCCATGGATCCTTCAGTCGATTCAGACTTTTTTAAATCATTGTCTTGGGGATTCATATAACTCTTATCACAATCCATACATACATCCATTGTCTGCCAAGCACATGCGTACATCTGTGGCCATCATTATTCTCAAAATATTTGCTTTCTACTTAGCCCTTGGTATCAGTTCCTCATCTTTCTCCTTTCTCCCCGCTCCCCCCCCCATGAAACCTTGATTATTTATTATTAAGATTATTATTATTTGTCAATTCAGACTTTTATTGACCCTTGACTCCATTCCAAGCCTAGGCTTTTCAGGCAGCATTGAACTTTTTGGAGTGGCCATTGGTAGTCCTCCCTGCCCCCACCCTTTCGGGTTCTGGGAGATGGCTTTTAGAAAAAAGAAACTACCCTTTGCTCATGTGACTGACTACACTTTCATATATATACATATATATATATATATATATATATCAGCCTTACTGGTGACTTCTATCAGACTACTAATAACTTCCTTGTTACTCGTGACAAGGCAGAAACAAAGATCTTAGCATCTTTTGTCTTCACCTGATATTTACCAGACACATATATGCTAACTTTCTGTTCTTTGTCTCATAAATGATTCGCTGAGTTTAACATTATGTGTGCCTCTGGAACTGGCTCCAAAATAACCAAACTTACCACCGCTGAGTGGATTCAGCCTTTTAGAGACCCCCAAAGAACAGGGTAGAATTCCCTCTGTGGGTTGCTGAGACTTAATTTTTCTTCCAAGGAACGGTTGGTGGCTTTGAACTGCTGACCAACATGTAACCACTAAGACACCAGGGCCCCTTTGAAACCTGCTAGACAGAGACATTTATTGAATAACTGAGATGTCCTTTGATGCAAGAATAACCCCAATTATAAATTCGCCTCACCTATAACTTTTTTAAAAAACAAAAGCAAAGGGATTTATTGGAAGTTCAAAACCCTGAACTAGAGACACATCATATTTCACAAAGGGAAATCGAACACTCCCAAATGGGGAATAACGGGGTGTGCTTATGAAAACAAGAGGCACAGTTCAATATTCTAATTCGAAGTTAGAAGATTAGTAGAGTTGAAGACAGGACAGCTCAAGGCAGGTGACTGGTTGAAAATATACAGATGGGTCCTTTTGGTTGGTTAGCTTAAATACATAAAGTAGGACTGTGTTATAGGTGGCCATAAGATAAATATTTTAAAACATTTCTAGAGGGCTGTTAAGGGAATTTTTTAGGGTCTTTTTTTTTTTAAAATAGGGGACCCTTACAGCTGTCTTAGTAATCCATACGTCAATTGTATCAAGCATATTTGTACATATATTGCCATCATCATTTTATCACCTACAACTTACCTGGAGTCCCTAAGTCATGCAGTCAAACATGCTCAGCTGCTAACCAGAAGATTGGAAGTTCATGCCTAATCAGTGGCCCGGGGAAAGAAAAGCCTGGTGATCTAGCTGAAAAAAATTAGTCAATGAAAGCTCTATGGAGGACACTTCCATTCGGATAAACATGAATCAACTTGACAGCAGCTAGTTATAGCTTGTCTGCTCATTATAAGTAAGACAAGCACAAACAGCAAAAGAGTCACGGGGATTGGGGGAGGCAAGCAAAGCCACGGCTACTGAGTTGATACCACTCATAGCTTCCCTACAAATAAACAAATGAGAAAACATTCACTGCCATCAAGTTCTGATTCGTAGTGACTCTATAAGGCCTAATAAAACGACCTCTTTGGACTGCCAAGACTGCAACTGTTTGTTTTGTTTTACAATGATTAACCATCCAGGAGGTGATTTGTAATGTCTCCAAATGTTTTTCCCAGCTGACTTGCTAAGGCATCTGGAATGCCACCCTTCAAACATTTTACTAAGGTACGGGACTTTTTTGTTTGGTTGGGTTTTACATTTTTTAATAGTTTTATTGACACTTCACGTATCATATCATTTAAGCGTTCAATCATATTAAGATCTGTGAAATTATCAACACAGTCAACTTCAGAACATTTTCTTTTCATGTTCATTGTTGCTAGCGCTACATTTCCCGTACACCCCTGCCACGTCCCTAGGCAATTTTCAATTGAGTTGAGAATGTAACTTTACAGTAGGAAATCTTTTTCCTTCTGAAAGATTGCTGACTTTGTGGTTCACAACTCAACAAGTAACCCATTACACCACCACTTGTGCTCATCAAAAGTCGTTATTGAAAAGATGAAAAGACAAGCTACCAGCTGGGATAATACCTTCCGAATATTTCTGATAAGAACCTGGTAACTAAAAATGCACATACAACTCAACAACAGAAAGGTAATGTAATCTGCCCCAAACGAAAAACCAAACTCCCTGCCTGTATTCTGATTCAGAAAGATCAGAGTGGAGCTCTGAGTGTCTGAGGCGATAATTCTTGGTAGGAGTGGAGAGCCTCATGATTCTCCTAGAGAGCTGCTAGGGGATTCTTACTGCCGACCTTGTAGTTAGGGGCCAACTTGTAACCCACTGTGCTATCAGGACTTCTTATCTAATCCTGGGAAGGGCAGAAGACTTAAATAGACATTTCACCAAAGTGAATAATCAAAAGGCAACCCAGCACATGAAAAGTTATTCAGCATCTTTTCATCACAGAGATGCAAGTCAGAATGGTAATGTAATGCCACTCCATTTCCTCAAGGACAGCTAAGATGAAAAAAAAAAGAAGGAGATGTTTGTCAGCTATATGGGTGTCAGGCAATTAGAACATTTAACCATTGCTGATGAGTTTGCAAAATGGTGCAGTCATTACTTAAAGCAGCATGGCAGGGCTGAGCCCCGGTGGCGTAGTGGTTGTGTGCGGGACTGGGTCCCACTGGGACGGAGGTTCAATTCCAGCAGTGGGGCTGGGCCACCTATTCCCACTACTGGAGAGCAGTGATGCCCAAAAATAAATAAATAAATAAATAAATAGAGCAACATGGCAGGTCTTCAAAACATTAAAGATAGAGCTACTATATGACCCAGAAATTCCACTCCAGGTATATGCCCCCCAAACTTGCAAACAGAAGTGAAAACGGACCTTGTATGCCAATGGTCACTGCAGCACTATTCACAGTAGTCAGCAAATGGAAGCAACCTAAATAGCCCTCAACCCATGGATGGGTAAGCAAAATGGAACCATCTTTAACTTGAATCCATAGTCAATGTTCATGGAAGCGGTACTCAGCAAATAAAGAAGCGTATGACCTTGGGCTTGTCTGCATCGCAATATTTCTTTAAAGTGTTACAGACATAAAGAACTAAGGTCTTCCTGACCCAAGTCGTATTTTCAGTCTCATATGGATTTTAGAGTTGGACAATGAATAAGGAAGATGCCTTTGAATTATGGTGTTGGTGAAGAATGATGAAAGTTCCACAGACTGGCAAAAGAGTAACCAATTTGTCTTGGAGGAAGTACAGCCAGAAATCTCCTTAGAGCTGAGAATGGTATGGTTCCATCTCATTTACTTTGTTCATGTTTTCTGCAGGGATTAGTCTCTGGGAAAGGTCATCTGTGAAAAAGCAAAAGACTACTAACCAGATGGATTGGCACAATGACTACACTGATAGTCTCAAACATCTGAATGGTGAAAATGCAGAGGACCAGGCAGGGTTTCCCTCTGTTTACGTGGGGTAGCTATGCATCAGAACCAGCTGTCTATCTGCTAGCAAGATCCCACCTACCAGCTCTGTCAGTGAAGAGTACCTGTTTGTAGGTTCCCAAATAATGTATCAGCCATATTAAACTCATTTGAACTCTCACATTGATCATCTAACAACCCAATATTTTTATTACATACCCTAGCAATGGATTGGTTTGTAGTATCTGTATAACTGTGTGTTATCTACTGTCACTCAAACAGTAATACGACAAGTGAATGGCTCTTGCAAACAAAATCATTTTCTCACAGTTATGGAGCCAGAAGTCAACATTTGTGATGGCAGCTCTACGGGGAGTGTTTATAACCTCACTGAGCTTGATTCACCATTTCGGGGGAAGATCTTTGTTGACTTTCAGCACCTGTAGGTTAGCAATTGCTTGCATGCATCCATGTATCTCCACATCACTCTTTCCTGACTCTAAGAGGTTTCCAGCACAGTATTCTGCATCCTAGTTCACTCTGTCCAGGCACTTCTTTGCTATTGATAGTAGATCCCCATTTCCCTCCTTTTATCTCTTGCAAGATAAAAATTGTCACAGGCTGTCTGTATGAATTGTGCTGAGAGTTGTATAAGCCCCCAATAAAATGATTATTTTAAAAAATTGTCACAGGCCACACCTCCAAAAATAATCATCCCTCTATTAGATCAGGACTGTGATGGCATGAAAGGTGAATACCATTCTTAATTCTCTCATTGATTCTCTCATTAATTCTCTCATTGATTCTCTCTTAATTCTCTCATTATATCACCTCATCACACCATGGGGGGGGTCATCATATAACTGCCAAACCATCAAATCCTGCATGGCCCAGCCAAGTTGACACATATTTTGAGGGAACTCAGTTCAATCCATTGATACTTTTTCTTCCCTATCTTTTCTTCCCCTTTCTCCATTAAAACTGAGATTCAAGTGGGCAGGCTACATTTTCCATTCTCCCATGGGTCTGGATGTGGCTTTGTTTTCATATATGGAATAGAAAGGGAAGCAATATATATGTTTTCCATATTACTTGCTTAAAAGAAAATCCTCACACGGACTCTCTTCCTTTATTCATGCCACCTGGCACACAGCAGTGATGGTAACCTACATTCCAAGGTGCAGAGCCGAGCAGGGTAACTCAGTGTAAGAGAACTGGGTATCTAGACTGCTTCTTGAAAACTAACCCCTCCACCCCATACCTTGAGATAAAAGAGAAAAAAGGTGCTACCTTCTTTAAGTCCATGGATTTTTAAAATCTTTTTAAAAGCAGCAAACCCTATAGCCTAACACAAAATGGTAATGTGTTAGTAATATGTAAGGTATTCTGATACTGAGTTGATATGTGCTGAATGTTATAATAAGCTGTCTAGATACATTAAAAAACAAATTCATAATCTCACATGTCCATAGAGGAAGTGGAGTAATATACTTTTTTTTTGGGGGGGGGCATCACTGCCCTCTGGTGGTGGAAGTAGGAGGCCCAGCCTTGCTGCTGAATTTGAACCTCCAACCCAGTGGGCTGCAGTCCCGTGCACAACCACTATGCCACCGGGGCTCAGCCCGGAATATGCTTTTATAGTGCAATTCCATTTGTACACACTATTGTTGCTTTTTATTATAACTGGTTCATCGAGTTCCAAGTTGTACTTAGATATCAGGGAGTAGTCAGAAAAATTGTTCAGGGCCGTTGAGTCATTTCTGACCCAAAAAGTTCTGTGTAAAACAGAACCAAGCACTGCACCATTCTCATGCCAGATATGCATTGATTGAAGATCGTACATTAGGAGGGAGTTAAGTTCATAGGCTCACGAGTAGAGTTGCCAAATGAAAATTCTAGCTATTTAACCTTTATGGATTCAGTTCGATTTGTAGAGTGAGGATAATACATTCCCTAATTTTTCAGGTTGCTATGGGCATTAAATGAGATAAGCCCTTCCAAGATATTAAGTACACAGTAAGCATTCAATTGAAAATCATTATTGTGATTATCTTAGGGTCCTAATCAGAAAAAATACATATTCATTCTGTGGAAAGAGCAAATTATTCTAGATGTAATAATAAGGATTGGCATCTATTTCTGGATTTTACTTTGTGCATAAAAAAGATAGATGTATTTTTTGTAGTGGAAAATCTGTAGAATATCTTCTAAGATTCCTCAGTGTTGTAGGATGAAGAGTAACGCTTTAACTTTTGTTATTCAGGAAGCCCTATATCTTACCATATGTTGCTATAAAGAGAATTAAATTTTTCATAGGGGATAATCAGTGTTGATTTTCCACAGTTTTGTAGAAGGACAATGGAATTATGATTACAAATGAGTCAAACTTTTACAACCCTCTCCTTGAAGTTTTTGTTTCATGAAACAAAAATTATTTCCATGGTGTCGCTTGTCTTGATACACTTGAATTATGGTGTTGGTAAAGAATATTCAAACTGTCATCAGTGCCAGCAAAACAACTATCTTGGAGGAATTACAGCCACAAC
This sequence comes from Nesogale talazaci, assembly GCA_004026705.1. Classification (NCBI taxonomy): domain Eukaryota; kingdom Metazoa; phylum Chordata; class Mammalia; order Afrosoricida; family Tenrecidae; genus Nesogale; species Nesogale talazaci. The sequence continues at coordinate 11,410 of PVJH01036211.1, read as the reverse complement.
CTTCCTTAGAAGCAAGGAGGCATGCCTTCCTTTCAAGTATTTTGGGCATATTATTAGCAGGGACTAACCTCTGCAGAGACTTAGTAAAGCAGAGGCTCAGTGAAAAAGAGGAAGACTTCGGGCTGAGCCCTGGTGGCGTAGTGGTTGTGCACGGGACTGCGGCCCACTGGGATGGAGTTTCAATTCCAGCAGTGGGGCTGGGCCTCCTACTCCCACCACCGGAGAGCAGTGATGCCCAAAAAACTTAAAAACTTAAAAAAAAAGAAAAAAAAGAAAAAGAAGAAGACGTTCAATGAACACAAGGGCTGACCTGACAAATGGGCTCAAATGTAACAATTCTGAGCTTGTGTGAGTGTACATGAGCCTGAGAGGAGTTAGCGCCAACCCGGCACCACCTTCTTACAACACTTGTCCTTGGTCAGGTGGGCACACAAATCAAACTGGCCACAACTCTGGGAAGAGATGATGGAGAAGCTCAATATCAGCAGCTACAACTGGACCTGTGGCTCGAACAGACTGTCAATCGCTCATAGGCTAGTATGGGTTAAAGCAGAAGAAAATCAAAACAAGTCCAAAAGATCCAAATTATGACCTTGAATCACCCGCTAAAAATCCAAAAATGTCAAGCAGAGATCTGTTGCATTGAATACTAACCACAGAAAACCTCAGACCATCAAGAACATCATGCAGGACGAAGACAAAACTCCCTTGAAAGCACAGGAAAGAAACAAAAGATTAAAGTCAGAAAGCACTCTGAAACTTTCGTAATCAAGAGTCACAAAGACAGATGGAAGAAGTGATGAAGCCAAAGAACGGAACTGGAATTTTCGAAGGGCAGCTCATTGAGACCCAGTAAGTTACTATCATAGAATGTGCAAAGACTTGAGAGAGAGAAATCCAAAAGGAAGGAGCGCATTCAGCATATCTTAACATGAAAGAAGTAAAGAAAAATTCAGGCCTTGAGTTGCGATATTGAAATATTCTATGGGCAGATATATTCTTTTAAATAATTTTACTGGGGGCTCATACAACTCATCACAATCCACACATCCATACTTTTGTGTCATTTGGCATTTGTTGCAAGTACCCAAGCCATGTTTCTCTCAACTGCCTCATATGTATATGAGACGTGGACATTGACTGATGTGACAGTTATGTACTCTGGTGCCAATTTGATTAAGAGTGTAGGGGTGGGGTCTAGTCTATCAATCTGGAGATAACCAATAAGACCTCTTTGTGGGCATGGCTTTCTCTGAGAATTCTGGGAAATCTCATGATATTTCCCTTGTGGAGATAAGAGACCTTCAACTGAGCCTCCGTGGCGTAAATGGTTTGAGTGCACAACTGCGGCCTGTGGGCTTGGCGGTTCAAATTCAGCAGCGGCTTTCAGCAGCGCAGGGTAGCTCCCATGACCACCAGAGGGCAGTGATGCCAACAACCCCCACTCCAAAAAAAAAAAAGACTTTCAACTCAGTCCCTGGGAGACGCTCTACTGACAAGACAAGATGGCAGCATGCTGATAGACTCTGAGTTCGGAGGAAAAGCCACATGAGCTTACCCTGATGGAACCAGACCTCTGGGACCAGAAAATTCACATGGAGACTCTGCCAGTGCTGAGTTGCTTGGGAGGCCCCTGGGAGGCCCCTGCCAGCATTGAGATGCTTCTACCACCACTGGATACACAAGACTACAGTCACTGGCCTGTGATTGTCCTGGTGTCATTGCATGTGCTTCTGAGTCTGAAGAGGACTTATGGATTGATATCGGACATAGGGGTTAATATCAGACTTATGGACTTGGACTGCACTGGGTTGGGATTCTTTCCCAATGTTCCATTCCTCTTGTATATAAACCTCTCCCTTATATACATATGCATGTTTATGAATTTGTTTCTCGAGTCTACCCGGACTAACACAAATAAGGAATATGGAAGAAAAATCAATGCCAATACTATGGTATTGGCAAAGAATTTTCAAATCCCCTGGAGTATCAAAAAAACAAACATCTGTCCTGGAAGAAGTACAGCCAAAATGTTCTTTCGAAGCAAGGATGATAAGACTTCTCCATAGATACTTTGGCCATGTTATCAGGAGACAGCAGTCCTTGGAGAAGGACATCATACTTGATAAAGTGGAGGAGCTACAAGAAAGAGGAAGGTCTTTGGGTGATGTGTTGACGCGGTGGCTGCAGCGATAATGTAAGGCCAATTGTGCGGATGGCCCAGAACCAGGCGGTGTTTCCTTCTGTTGTACACGGGGTCTCTGTGAGTCGGAACTGACTCGAAAGAACCTAAAACAGCAATACCAAGTGGAGAAATCCGATCAGGTTTGTGTGCTAATTCATGAGAGTGACCTAGCATGTGTTCAAATGTGTTCACATTCTAAGACGTGATATATGAGTAAGAAAACCTGTCGCCAAAGTCCTTACAATTTAAACGGTGCGTCACAATTTGTCAACAGAGAGTAGCTGACTTCCAAAGTTAGCAACTGGCTTTGCTGGACCTGCCAGGGAGTTCTGTGAAAATAATCCTGAAATATCGAAGGTATGGGACAAAGCTGCTAGCTTGACAGTTCACAGCAAAAGTGCTTTATGTGGTCCTGGGCATACTTCAGTTGGCACTTTCCATTTGAATAGCCATTCAAAAGCGCTAGACAGACATATAGGCAGACAAAAACTGGAGAACCATTGAAGAATGGGAGAAGATGTACTAAGGAGCTACTATTGGAACGATCCTGCATAACATACAATCCCAATGTTTCAAAGACTTGAGGGGAAAAAAGCATAGCACGCAACTGAACTAGGCTGACTTCAGGCTTTGGCATTGGATTACATCATTTTCTGCATTTCCATGTCTTCTTCATTCTGATATCAATAGCTACACCAGGTATGTTCTTATTCTGCTCATGACACATGGGGGAAGCATAAGAGGAGCCAACAGAAGCATTCAATGCACCTTACCACTTTTGACTCAAAGCAAGTCACATGGACAAGTCCAACATCAATAGGATCTGGAAATAAACTCTGTTTACTTTAGTGGGAGACAATGCAGAATCCCATGACAAATGATCCAGGAGAAATCCCAGCACAAGGAGGAGTTGAAGAATGGGAAGACTTGAAGAAACCAAACAGTAATCAGCCAACCAAAGAAACTGGTGGGGTTGCCTGTGATGCTCCGAACTGCTGCTTTAAAAGTCATAACACCGTGTGACTAACAACTCGGGTCATGCTTTGGTACAACACTATGCTGTCTCAATAAGAAATCCTCTATAAAATACAAAATCTACATTATGGTAATATAATAAAGGTAAAGATTTTACAAGCACAAGGGTCTTAAAAATTACGGTTCCCATGGCAAATATAACATAGCCATTTGTGCCCATATACTATAAAGACAGAAGTCCTAACTATAAACAGTAATGGGAAATCATGCATATTCAGGGATGGAGGTAGTGAAAGAGTTACGAGTTCAGTTAGAAAAATTACTTTGGGAATTTTATCTTATGGGCGAAGCCTCAAGTAATGTACAACATAATATGGCCGAATGTTTCAAAGGTGACTGAGAAAGCTACCTTCTTTTCAAAGAGGCTGCAACATTGTAATCCAAATAAAAAGAAGCACATTATCTATATTCTTATATCTATTTGGGACAAAGCTCACGTTTTATTAATAGGCTTTATTTCAAATTTGAGTAGTTCATCTTCAACGGATACTTTCTGATTGGGATCTCTTTTTTCATACGTGACTGGGCGTCATCAGCCTGCTAAACTGGCATCCTAAGCATTGGCTTACTTTTTGACTCATCAGCCTCTACAAAGGTCATCTGTTTCCAACATGACAATTGTTTAGCTGTACAGTTAAAAACAGGTTAATGTCAAATGCATTCTATTTTGCCTTGACTTATTTGAAGGGCCTTTGATATTTTACTGTATTTTAAACTGTGCATAGAAATACCAGAAGTTGAACCACTGTTCCATCAAAAAAAAAAGCATAAAAAGCATGATGCTATTTCTTCAAATATAATGTTATTCCTTCCAAAATTCTGTAGTGTCATAATAAGTGTCACATATGTAGCCAACTCCTCCTGATATCCAATTATCAATTCATTTATGTATGCCTGAAGATATGAACAGATGCATTCCTGAAAAACTGGAGGAGAACTTAATTCCATATATCAGACTGTATTCTTTTGTTTAACCTCCATATCTTCTATTAAAATATTGATGGTATATTCCTAGGGCAAAAGCCTTTAAAAGCATGTGCACAGTCTGGTTTCACAAAGGGCTGTATGGAGATGTCTCATAAACTACCTCACAATTTCATGATAAAGTGTTCACAGAGATAAAAAGAGAAAAATTGGCAATGTCATTGCGGACGTTCGATAAAATGGGTTAAGTTGCTAAAGTTTGGGTGGAATTTCAACTAACTGCAGTTTTGATGATGATGAACTTCTTGAGAACACATTCTTCAACTGTCTGCCATAGACGACTCCTCCCGCAGCAGAATCAGAAGAACAAGAATTTGTCACACCTGTCTACATTCACTCACAGTAGGTAGGAACTGTCCTGAATACAAAAAACAAAAAACAGCTGAGCCAGTGAGATCTAGAGCTCTTTTTTTTTTTTGGGGGGGGGCATCACTGCCCTCTGGTGGTGGGAGCAGGAGGCCCAGCCTTTGCTCCTATGGAGCCCCTGATGGACTCGAACCTCCATCCCAGTGGGCCGCAGTCCTGCGCACAAACACTACGCCACCGGGGCTCAGCGGAGCACTAGAGCTCTTGTCATTCACTCTTTTTTTCTGATCAACCTCCTTATTCTCTCACTCTCCATTCATTGGAAAACAATGCCTAGCGTACACTACAACAAAAAGAGGGGTACATGAAAAAAGACATAGTACCGTATTTTTTAGACCATAAGACGCACCTGATAATAAAATGCACCCAGTTTTTAGAGCAGGACAACAAGAAAAAAATATTCTTAACCAAATAGTACCAGTGCACTAAAATATTAAAATAAAGCAAAATGCAGCAATATTTAACAGTGTCAACTCAACAGTGGTGTTAAGAACCATCATCACAGCTGAGCCCCCGTGGCACAGTGCTTGTGTGTGGGACTGTGGCCCATTGAGTTGGCAGTTCAAATCCAGCAGCAGCTCTCTAGGAGCAAGGCTGAGCTTCCTACTCCCATCAGGGGAGTGATGC
>PVJH01036210.1:0-19008 GCA_004026705.1 Nesogale talazaci | reverse complement strand
CATTATTCACTGCAGAGTACTTGCCTACTAATTTAAAGGTCGGCAGTTGGAACTTAATGGAAGCCTCCGAACAGGGAAAATGGTGTGATTTCCTGCTTTCTTAAAGATTTGCAGCCTTAGAAACCTTGGGCTGTTCTGTGTCCCATCAGGTTCACAACTGACTCAAGGACAATGAGTTGAGCTGACCCACCATTTCTGGCGTATCAGTGTGTTGCTTTCAGGTTATTGCTATGCCCACCCCTTCAAATTGTACAGGAATTTAATTGAGTTTTTATTAAAACTATATTATTTTTTCCCATTTCTTTAGGTTCATGTTGTGTTTATTGTGTGTTCAGATGTGCATGAATTTCTTCTACATTGCTTAAATTAGAGTTATCAGATATATCAAAAGGTAAGTACATCTTTTGATTTTTTTACCTTCTTCCGGCTACCATTCAACATCCGATAATGGTCCATTTTTTCCTTACCCAATAAAATGAGGTTTAGAGCAGATTTCTCTTTGTGAGTGCAGTGATTGATGACAAAACCCAAGCTATAGGGAGCAGAGTCTTCTAGTGCTATCATTCATAATATAGCAGCTTTTAGACTCAGAATTGTCCCTTATAACACATGGATTGAAACGATAATGGCATTTTCCAGGAACTCTATGAAGGTTCCTCATATTTAATTAGGGGTCCTAGAATTCTTGTTTCAGACTTCTTTGAACTTTAATTCAAAAGGACGGATGATTCTTCTGGAAATGTTCTTATTTGAGATGCTAGCTCTTGAGTTGTGTTCGACCTTTTATGCATCTGAAATTTTATTTTTATGAAAGCCATGATAGAACAGATAGTCAAATGACAGCTGTGAGATGGGTGTGTTGAAACAAAAGCCTCTTTTGATGTGGTCAATAACTATTTCAAAGAAAAGGTTCTCTCGTTGTTGTTACATAAACCTCATTGGGGTTAAATCCACATCTGTGGAGAAGCTGCTGAAGAAGCTCAGTGTCCATTTGAATAAGAACAGGGGTCAACTGCTGAATTTCCAGAACTTCAGCTACTCACATGCAAGTCACCCTGGAAGATGAAGAGGATGAAGTGTGACCTTGTGTATGTTCCACCTAGAGATCCTTTCAAGAATTTATTTTACTTACGAACACTAATGACCATGCTTGAAGTCCAGACAGGTTGTGAGATGACATCATCTGTGAAAAAAACACAGTGTGATTTTTGTCACCCAGGAATTTGCAGACTGATGGAAAACACTGAGCACAGGATTAGAAGCCAGATCACTGCTACAGAGAATAAGTAGGAAGTGATACCGGAGCATGGCGAAGAGGAGCAGGTTCACAAGTGGCTGCCTTGAGGATTGTTTAAACCGAAACTGGAATAACTGTTCCAAAGAAAAGATTCTTTCATTATTGTTACATGAACCTCATTGGGTTTGAATCCACAACATCTATGGAGAAGCTGCTTTAGAAGCTCAGTGTTAGCTCAGTGTTAGAGAAATAAGAAATGGGAAAACCAAGACAGTGGGTCTGGTCAGGTTTGGACGGGGCTTCTAACCAATTCATTCTGGTTGACTCTCCTGCTGAGAACCTACCTGTCTACCCCAGATACGCTGAATGACAGATCTACATTGTAACAAGATCCCCAGAGGTGATACTGATGGAATTGATCATGTCCTCCTGTCCACTCATGCAACATCTGACTGCATATATGAAAGTGGTTTCAAAAAAGTCAAGGAAAAGTTCCATTATCTTTCTCTTTTATTTTCCTGCCAAGAGCTGTTTGGCTATTTATTCAATAGTTATATCGACATGATTCACATATCATATATTTTAATACTCCCATTTTTCCACCAATGTTTTGAAGCTCTCTGATATCAACATAGTTCCATAAGGTTATAATAGAGTTCAAAAATTACAGAGAATGGGATATAGCCATCCCAGCTGCTGCTTTCACCCACGACATGTATCTCATTCAGTGATTGTACTACCAGTCTCTTAATGGTAGTCACAATGAATACCAATGTTACTTGTTTATATAGTATTTTTTTATCTTAAAAAACCCTATATAAAAAAAACCCCTATATAACGGTGTATGCTTCAGTTATGGGCAGCAGCATCCATTTTACCAATTGCACATCTCTCATGTGATAGTGTCATCTCTGTTTCATTTTCTTTAGAAAATATTACCAGGACGTGCATTGTGGTTGCCAAATGCAACAAAACTAGTGCTAGATGTAGAAAAAACAAGAGGCAAAGGACAAATGTTCATCTGGAATGAAACAAAGTTGTTAAGTAACAGGAAGGTGGAAAAATCCATGAATGTTATCTTGGTCCTCAAACACAAAAACTTCTCAAACTGTTCAATGAAAGTTACAAGGCTATTGAACAGGAGTCGGACCTGCATCAGATATAAAACACATTGCTGATGATACGGCATCAGGACCACACACGGAAGCAAATCCCTCTCGGCACCGTGGCACTCACTGCTAAGTCTGAGATGCCGAGAAGATGTTCAGTGTCTAAACCACTTAGCTTCGTGTTTCACAGAATGTATGTGGACGTCAAGGGATGAAAGTAAGAATACCAACGTGCCTTGTTAAACCGTAGATTCTGATCTAAGTCTGTGTGGGTCTCAGCGGGTGTCTAGCTGGAGTGGACTGGTTTGAAATCCAGCTGTTGAAGGTAGAACAGTTTGAGTGAAAACCCTTCACGAAAGACGAACTTGGGCAAGTTAAAGGTGGTATCTCTTTGTAGACCAGGTGGTAGGAGCTGTGAGAGGGATTTCAAACTTTAGAAGACTATTTAGAATTAGGAGCCATTAACTGGGAAGAACTGGAGTTATCTGATCAAGTTTGCATAAGGTGTAAGATATGAAGATAATAATCTATAGATTAGCAAGGGTTCATGAGGAAGGGAGGGTAGGGAGGAAGGGGGGAAAAAAGCTGATAACCAAGGGATCAAGCAGAAAGAAAATGTTTTGAAAAGGATGATGGCAACATATGTTACAAACATGTTTTAATACAGTGGGTGTATGGATTATTATAAGAGCCCCAGATAAAATTATTTCTGTTAAAAAAATTTAAAAAGAAAAAAGTCAGAGGGTAAGGAAATATGTGCTCTTCTTTTAAAGGTAGGAGAAGGCAATAATAGATATCAAATTCACTCAACAGTCTATTCAATAGTCCTTGTATTAAGGTAAGGAGATGAATATTACTATCCTATCATAATTTCTTTCACCACTACCACTATTACGCTTAACTACCATTGTTAAACTACTATACCTCAGGATCGCTAGATCCTCAAAACTTATAATATTATGAGTTAGATTTTAATTATTCCTGATATATAGAATAGGAACTTAAGAGCAGAGTAGTTAAGAAATGTTCTCAAAGTAACAGAACTCGTAAATAATTGTCTTATGACTTTACCACACAGCTGTCTGCTTTCTCATTGAATGTACAGCCTGGAAATCTGGTCCGTGTCAATAAAGATTTACTTTCAAGTTTGCAAAAAATAAAATATTCTGTATTCAAGATTAGAAGTTTTTTTGCTATCTCTTTATAAACAAATTCTAGCCTGGGAGTCAGCCTTGTCTCTGTTTTTAATTACTAAATGTATTCTTTCTCCAAACTATTCCTATAAAAATATTTTATCCTTTTAATGGGTATATATGACTAATCAAACCACAGGAAAGCTGCAGGCATTAGTAAAGTAGCCAAAGGAAGTTGTAGGGAACTGACATTTCATTACCAATGTTGAATTTTAGTTAAAGGATCAAGGATAATAGTGTTTTTAAGAAATCCTGTTGGCTGAGCCCCGGTGGCATAGTGATTGAGTGCAGGACTGCGGCCCACTGGCTTGGCAGTTCAAATCCAGCAGCTGCTCTCCAGAAGCAAAGCTGGGCCTCACTCTCCCACCAGAGGGCAGTGATGCCAAAACAAAAAAAAGAAATCCTGTCACATATTATTGATCCTCTCTAAATAGGGATTTCAGTTTGTATCTGACCTAAGAATACCTTGGTACAAGCAAGTTCACGAGGCTGATGTAACTAACACTTGTATTGATCTTGATGTAGAATAGATTTAAGCACAATACTGAAATAAATATTGGCCTGTCTTTAATCTTAAAAATTCATTGTTTGGTAATCTGTAGCCTAAGTATTTCAGGAACTTATTTACTAGTAGTAAATTTATTCATTCTGAACTGGCTTCTCAATCCATTTGCTCCTTGAGATCAGCTCACAGGCAAACTTAATGGCAGAACTCTCAATGAAGTTGGTCCTCCACTGAGTACCCTGGGAAGCTAGGATTGTGATCCAGTGGGGTTCTCAGTGGGTGATCTGAAGGACTTTTGAAGTTTTGGAAGAAATAGGAGAGACAGTTTACATATGGTTCTATCACTGATCAAGTCATCATTCTCCTTTGGTGTTCATTTGTTACCTAATCCTGAATACTACGTGTTTATGAATAAATGCCTTATTAATTCACTTAATACTTCACAGTAAGCCACACACCAGGTAGCAACATACCAGAAGCTCTAGTAGTGCAGTGGGTTAAGTGTCAGGCTGCTAATCAAAAGCTCAGCAGTTCAAACCCACTAACCACTTCCCAGGAGGAAGATGAGGCAATTGGCTTCTGTAAATATTTACAGCCCTGGAAACCTGGTTGAGCCATTCCACTCTGGCCAATAGGGTTTCTATGAATTTGAATTGGCTCAGTGGCAGTGAGTCTATGCAGACCGCCTGTACCACCGGCTTCTTGAGTTTACATAAAACACCAGTGCTGTGTATCTTTTAGTGTGGCTCTCAATAGATTGGGGGTATTGTCCAGGTTCGGGTGACCTGCACCTTTACAGGGCTTGACAGAAAGTCTTACATATATGAAAGGACGTCAAAAACGTTGTAGATAAATGGAATGAAAGATTATTGGAAAATGTCCACATGCTTTTTGAATCCTGCTTGTCTACTACGTACAGTAATTGTTTGGATGCCTTGTAATAACCACTTCTTTGTCTGCATGGCCAGCGACCCATTTTCAAGAGCTAGGTGACTCTGGAGCAGGGCCCAGTGGTCATTTATTCAACAAATATTTATAATACCTGCTCTGTGCAAGTTGCTTTCAGTTGGTAGGAAAGTTTGGCAAATGAGCAAAAACCAACAGAGCGTGGAATTCTTGAGCTCACAACCATTAGTAGTGTTTTCCAATGTAAACATCCTGAAACCCGAAATAGAATGTCAGTTTCTGGACCGGGGTGTTTAGTTGTTTAAATAAGCAAGGTAGTCTTTTCCCTGGTAACAAAGAAAAATTGAATTAGCTCTATAAATTTTATGTTCTAAGTGTTTTCACCCATAATATATTAAAAATCTTCAACTTTGGCTTCTGGTAACAAACAGGAAAGCACAAGGTAAACAAGTGACAATTAATATTGATGGGGAAATTTAGAGCTGACCATACTTGTGAACTTTTTTGGGGGGGTCATCACTGAATTGTGAACTTTTTGAAAATGTAAGCACTGTGCTTAAACGCTGACTTTTATATTGTACACTTAAAGCATAACCACATATTTTCTGCTAGTAAAATAATTCCAAGTTTATCTAGTTGGATTCAATGTACAATGTCATATTGTTTTCTCAAGGACCTTGTGCCCTACCACCCTAATGCTATAGAAATTCGCATTCTAACCCAGTTTCTTGAATCCTTTTTGTAACAGTCTTTTCTCTGACCCCTGAACTCTTGGGAACACTACCCCATCATCTCAAAAGATAGTATTTGATTTTCCAGAGGATGATGGATTCCCTAACTACCACCTATACTGTAACTGAAATAAAAATATTCTAAGTCTGACCCTGCCTTGGCCTCAGACAAGAATGAAGACAGAAAAATATACATTTAAATGATATTTTGTTGATTGAGTTTCAAATGCTTGGAAGAGAAAGCTGAGTAAGATAATCTGTTTTTTTCACCCCAGAGTTCTAGAAATCTTTATTTAGACTAGTGGACACTGTCTCAGTAGTAGTGCTTTTCTTTTTTATTTTTTTTCAATGATTTTATTGGGGGCGTTTACTTTTTTTTTTTTTTTTTTGCTTTTACTGTTCTTATAACATTCAATGCATCATTTGTTTCAAGCATATCTGTACACATGTTGCTATCTTCATTTCCAAATATTTTCTACTTGAGCCCTTGGTATAAACTCCTCTTTCTCCCTCCTTTTATTTTTTTAATAGATCATTTTATTGGTTTATAGAACTCTCATCACGATCCATACATACATCAATTATATGCAGTCCACATTTGCACACTTGTTGCCATCATCACTCTTGAAGCCTCCTCCCTCCACGTAGGCCCCCAGTACCAGCTCCCCATCTTTCCCCTCCTTCCTTCCTCCCCCTCCCCCAAGATAATCCGTTTTATGGTTTGTCATAACCAGAAAGAAGAAAGCAGCCATTTTTTTTGGATGAAAGGCCTAAGTCCTAAATTCTGAGTTTGGTGTCTCTCCTCTCCCACAATAACAGCATTAGTAGAGAAAGATTATCTTTATTTGCAAAACATCTTCATGTATCTTACGAGTAACAAATAACATAATAACCATAAAGTGTTACAGATTTCCCTAAAAAATACTCAGGTAATCTTGAATTAGGAGGTAGGTGAGCAGCGTAAATTCAGGGACCTTTGTTGTTTCCTGTTGGTTAACTTGATTAGATCATTGCAGATGGGTCCATTGACATTTTAGAATTTCTCCAGCACGCATGGGATATTGGATTGAGATCAGTTTTGCTTTTATCTACTCAGCTATCATTGAGCAAATGTGTCTTAAGCTTCTTCAGCATGCCAGGTACTGTGCTGGCCACCGAGAACTAAGAAAATAACTTGCACTTGCACAGCACTTACAATGTGCCAGTAGTTGTCATTAGTTCTGTAAACAGTGCGATGAGATCAGCACTGTATCTTACAGATGAGAATGTGGCAGAGAGAGAGAGAGAGAGAGAGAGAGAGAGAGAGAGAAAGAGAGAGAGAGAGAGATGGGTTGCGCAGTAGGTTAAAGGTCACTCAGCTAGTAAATGAGAAAGTAGGGGCTGGCAACCTCGCCGTCTGGCCCGGAGCTGCCCTCCACCCTGATGCTGTGCTCCGTACATTCTCTGGTGTGACATGCTCATCTCATGTCTCATTCTTACCTTTGTAGTGCATCTGACTGTTTGCCTGAGGAATGATGAGAGCACAAGGCATGCTCCATATTTGATGGTCTGACACAGTAATTTTTGTGTGTATTGGACGATGGGTTATTGTAACCAAGAGATTGTAATAGAAATTTAGATCCCTTATTAAAGAGAATCTGAATTTGTTTTGAATGCCCCTCCTATTAATTGTGCAGATTAAAAAGTTTAAGGCTTTCTTGCCATGTGACCCAGTTGTTGGGGTAGGGGTCTGAACTCCCACACATGATGTGTTATTTGCATTGATACTGTGCATTGAGAGTAATCCAGGGACAGAGTAGTCCTCTTTATGTGGAGATTTCATTGTTAATTGTGATGCTAATGGTACCATGCCTTCTTGCTGCCCTGCCGAGCTGACCCCTCACACTGTGTCCTCTTGTGTGTCACCTCCTAGTCTGACTGACAGGACCGCGCACGCCTGCCTGCCTGCCTGCCTGCCTGCCATGGGCTGTCGGGATGTTCACGCAGCAACAGTCCTCTCCTTCCTGTGTGGCATCGCCTCTGTGGCAGGCCTCTTTGCAGGCACTCTGCTTCCCAACTGGAGAAAGTTAAGACTAATCACGTTCAACAGGAATGAGAAGAACTTGACTGTTTACACGGGCCTGTGGGTGAAGTGTGCCCGCTATGATGGGAGCAGTGACTGCCTGATGTACGACGCCACGTGGTACTCCTCAGTTGACCAGCTGGACCTGCGCGTCCTCCAGTTTGCCCTGCCTCTCAGCATCCTGATTGCAGTGGGGGCCCTGCTGCTGTGCCTGATCGGAATGTGTAACACAGCCTTCAGGTCCTCGGTGCCCAACATCAAACTGGCCAAGTGTCTGGTCAATAGTGCAGGCTGCCACCTGGTGGCCGGGCTGCTGTTTTCCTTGGCAGGTATCGTGAGCCTTTCCCCATCCATTTGGGTCATCTTTTATAATACGTATCTGAACAAGAAGTTCGAACCCGTCTTTATGTTTGACTATGCGGTCTATGTCACCATCGCTAGTGCTGGGGGCCTGTTTATGACCGCCCTTCTGCTGTTTATTTGGTACTGTGTGTGCAAATCCCTGCCTTCTCCTTTCTGGCAGCCCCTGTATTCTCATCCTCCTGGGATGCACAATTACTCACAGCCCTATTCTGCACGGTCCCGCCTCTCCGCCATTGAGATCGACATCCCCGTGGTTTCACACAGCACCTAATGCAGAGCGCTCCTAGAGCCCAGCATTCTCCATGTGCACCCCGGCAAGGGACTTTTGGGGACAGATGTACATCTCCATTTATCCCGGGCCAGGCAGTGAAGCCAAGTTTGTATGCCCTAGTAGAATGGAATGCTGCTAGTCTTTATAACAGCCCTATTTTAAATGTGAATGATTCCTTTTATATTCTTACATTGGAAGGATTTTTTAATTGCTGTGCTGATATCAGTAACTTAAGTGGATGGACAAAGACCCATGTCTCAATTGAAGTGTTTTGAGTAACGTGGTTAAGGTAAAATGACCAAGAGAAGCTGTTGTGTACAACCTTTCTAGACATTTCAGAGTATTTATTGCTCTTTTTGCATCTAAAACTGGAAGAAGAAAGGCAATAGGTTAAGAAATTGACCTACCTGCTGTTATGTTTTAACAGTAGTCAGTTTGAGTCTTTCTTGGGATGAACTTTATTGAATAAATTCCACACACCCCTGCCATTGAGTTGACTCTGACCCTGTGTAGGACTTACTACACTGTAAATCTTGATAGGAGCAGGTAGCTTCTTCTTTCTCCTGCAGAGTGACGAGGGCCTGTGAACCGCTGTCCTGGCAGCTAGCTAGCTGTTCAGTGCTTCTTCTGGTTAGCGTCACAGGGCTCCTGATTGTGTTGAATAGGTGTAGGTGTTTTGAATCTTGTTCTGTGTCTTACCTTCTACCTCAGGTCAGTGTTTAAAAAGAAAGTGCATTTGAAGTGATAATAGAATAAGTCTAACATTTCCAGTATTAGGTAGGGATAAAATAAAACAATTAAAAGTTGATGATTGTATCCATTTTGTTTTTGGAGTTAAGTGGGCCATGTGATGGGTTGATGCTTTCTCTGAAGCAGAAAACACTTTCTTTCACAAAACCGTATTCATGTCCATAGGTAATCTTTTAATCGGTAGTAAACAAAAGGGGCCCTGATGTTGGTTCTCTTGCAGACACAGAGTTAAAGAGGAGGCGCCTGTTTTCCACTGAAAATATCAACATTAGGATTTCAGAGGAATGACCTGCATGTTTGAGTGATTGATGAAGTAAGGTATTACTTTGCAAGGACCACATACACATTTGATTCAGTTTCTGCTCTCACTGCTAGTGATTGCTTTGAGCATTGTCCCTGCCCAACACTTCAGGAGGTGCTACATAGGATCCAGACGGGGCTCAGTGATGCTGTGCTTAAGCATTCACCTGCTCATGGAAAGCTCGAACCCAGCGATTCTGCAGGAGGACAGAGAGGGCAGTCTACTCCTGCGGAGATGACTGCTTTTTGTTATGCTCTGTCCCGTACAGTTACCGTGAGTCAGAATTAACCTGATGGTGTACACACACACACACACACACACAGATTCATGAGTACTGTAAGATCTGGGCTGACCCAATAATGAAATTTAATATAGAAGATCACACTATTGTCTGACAGTTAAGAAACTGTCTGACATCATTGGACAGTTTTTCTTAACTTCTCAGTCATTGGTCCAGGAATATATTTCATCCAAAGGCGGGGGCTGGTAGGTTTATTGTACAACACCCGCTCACTTCTGGACCCTAGAATTTTGGTTTATTTGAGTTCACTAAATCATTATCCTACATTCTGTATTAACACTATCAGATGCATGAAAATGGGCCCCAAAGTACAGAAAAGTTGTATTCCTTTTCCACATCTGAAAATATGATTTGCTTAGGAGAGAGTTTTGTTTTTTTAAATCTTCTAATGGGTAACATGATGAAGCCATGTGGATGTTATACCAAATGTTTAGAAAGGAATCATGGGTCTTTATCCTTAAGAGTTGAAGCTGTTTGTTTAATTAATTTGGTATATATTAGTGCTATGCTTCATAAGGATTTTGTTAACCTTCAGATTTTACAAAACTAAAGTTGCATGGGAAACATTATTATGCCTCTTTTGCAAATCTGAACATGAATGGTACTTAGTGTGGTTGTATGTAGTACATTTTTTCATTATTATTCCAGCCTATGTATATAACAA
Organism: Nesogale talazaci; assembly: GCA_004026705.1. NCBI lineage: Eukaryota > Metazoa > Chordata > Mammalia > Afrosoricida > Tenrecidae > Nesogale > Nesogale talazaci. The sequence goes on along the minus strand of PVJH01036210.1, from coordinate 8,615 downwards.
ATAAATCCAGTTGTATAATTTTTAAGGACCATCAGTACAAAGCATGCAAGGTTATCTTTTTTAGTTATAACTTTTGATTCCTTCTAATTCTTTGCAAGTGTAACTAAATCTTGAGTATTCCAAAACAGCAACAGGTAATTTTGAGATGAATATTAATGTCCCTATCCCCTCTGCTGAATAAATTCAGCCTCTCTCTCTCTCTCAGGACTTTTGTCCAGAGTATTAGGAGTGTCACAGCTCCTGTCTCTGTGTCAGCAATGTTGAAGAACAAGAACACTATTAAAGAGACTGAACAGTTTTTAGTGTGTGGGATCATCAATACGAATGTTACACTGTTCCTGTAAAAGCCTCTGGCTGCAGAATCTGTGGTTTCAAATGAGTAGTTATTGTGTGTTCACTAGGCAAAGGAAACAGATGTTTTCCTTACTGTCTTTTTTGTTTACTGTTTCTAAGTTGCTATCACTAGCTATACTTCAAAGCCATCCAAGGAGAGCAGGTAGTTGCAATTCTTCTTAGGCACTTTCAGAACTCATCAGGTTGTCATTGTGATGAGGGTGGGGTTATCTATGTTGTTAAAACCTATTACTGGCTTTCATAAGCCTCTACTTGGAAAACAACCATAAACGTGGTATGATGAAGTAATTTTTGGTTTATCTAGCCATGGGAGAGAGGAGGGGAAAAAAATCCCTGATTTTATTTGCTTGTAAATATTCAATATAAGGGATAGTATGTTTACTGTAAACTGCTCTGTAAAACCTTGATAAAACTGTACGGTACTTCTTGATGTTTATTAAAAGATGTATTTTTATAAATTTCTGTGTTTCTTTTTATTATGAATTGGGTGGGCTTATATTTCAGATCCTCATTTTTGTTTTCAACAATCCATCACATGCAGTAACTTGTCCTGTCATGTTCCCCCACCTCCCCACCTCCCCGATTTGCTCTTAGTGGAGCAAATCTTCCCCATCATTCAAGTTAACACATGCCTAACCTCTCCTACCCCAGCTTTCTGATTCAGTTTTCACTCTAAACTTTAAGATGAAAATGTTAAACATTAGGGCTGAGCCCTGGTGACGTAGTGGTTGTGCGCGGGACTGCGGCCCACTGGGATGGAGGTTCAATTCCCGCTCACAGGATCAAAGGCTGGGCCTCCTACTCCCACCACCAGGGCAGTGATGCCTAAAAAAAAAAATGTTAAACATTATTCAAATGTATGTAAACTGAGTACCAATAAGGCACTACAGAACAGGAATTGGAAAGGAATTTAAAATAAGGAATTTTGGAAGCACTAATAGGACTTCATCCAAAGAGGGATCCCAGGAGTTCACAGTTTCGAGATTCCATTTAAGAAGTGCTGAGGTCTTGATTTGGTAGTTACTGTATATAAACTGTGTTGCCTCATCCATAGAATTTTCTAATGGTTGGTGAACTTGAGCAGGAAATTGAAAATGGTTAACTACAAAGACCTTTCCGTACTCTTCAAAACTTGGAATTGCCAGGATGATGATGTCCTCGCAGGAAAGTTACTGCAGTCTCCAAAATCTGGGATGAATCTTCATTTTTGTAGTAAAGTCTCCTGGGGATGCTTCTACATGCCTTCCCTGAAGCCCATGGCTCCGTCATGTTGGATGAGAAAGCAGAGCCAATGTTGTACAGGAAATTAGAGGTTGCTTCAGCCATGGCACCGTGAGCTGAGAATAAACCGCACAATCGAGATTCGGGGGCCTCCAGTTCTGCAGATTCACTGAGATTCACTGCCAGAGAATCTCCATTTTACCAACTAGAGAAGAAATGTACTAATTACTTGAAACCACTATCCAGGACTAGTTAAAAAAAAAATACACTGGAGAGCTGCTCAGACCAGACTGTATTGCTAGAAAGTGAGAACATGTTCAAAGAATGATAAAGGCAATCAGATAACAGCTTAGAGGGGTACCCACCAGCCAAATATGGGACAATTTGATCATCAAATATGTAATGGTCCTCCCTCTCTTCCATTTGTGGTGTAGAATGACTGCAAATACTTTGGGGGCAACTTGGTGGTAAGTGCCTTTGATAGTACTCACCAGACACCATGGCTTCTGAGTACATCCTGGGAAGCCAGGCTGGTGCCGAGGTGCACTGGGATATTGAGTTCTGGATCTTCGAGGTGCACAGCTTATTCCAGAGACTGCGCCAGATCCTATGTGGGAACTCCACTAGGTGAACTGCACTTGACCTCAGACACACCTATAATGAGGACTTGAGTTTAGGAACACGTGGTGTCTGAGGAAGCAGAAGACAACTGTTCTAAATTTGGTGAGTTGATGGGCAGACAAATCAGATTCTGCTACATCAATGTCATATATTATGTATTATTCTGGCAAACCACTCTTTTTTGTCTGGTTTTTGTTTATTCATATTAGGGTATATCACAGGTGCAAGGTCATTGGGGGCTACCCTTTCGAAGTTATATAGGTTTTATAGGTTTTTGGTAAATGAAACCCAGGATTGATGAACCTACAGAGATAGTAAGTAAAACAAGGGCTTGGGGTGGGAAAGGGATGGGGTATTTGGTGTGGGGTGGGAGACAAGGGAGACAATGGCGCCGAGTCCAGGAAGAGAAAGTATGTTTGGAAACTGATTATGGAAGTAAGGGTACAAACTGCTTGATGTGAGCTATAGAATGATCGATTTGTATTAACTCCCAAATAATAAATGAACAAGAAAAAACAGATCCAAGAATGGGTTTTGGGCTTGCGCTTAATTCTAGCTCTCTACAGATTGATACCCTCAGGAAGAGATGGGTGCTCTAACAAAACGTGGTGAAGAAGTTCGATGGTGCCCAGCTATCAGGAACAAATAGTGTCTGGGGTTTTAAAGGTTTGTCTCCAAACAAGCAGCCGTATAAGTGACAGGTCAGCTAAGTCACGTGGAAGAAGCACACCGTCATAAGTCATTGAAGGATTGGGAAGCATGTAATCCAAATTTCAAGCAAGGGATTGGTATCAAAGCCTGGAGTCGTAGAATCTGGCTTGCAGAGGGCTATGGATCACAGTGGGAGACCAAGATTTATTGGTGGAACTATGTAGGAAATAAACGTCTGGTGAACTCCCTCTCTTCACAACTGAGGGATAGGAAAGCAGTGGTCATTCAATGGGAGTGCATTAGAGTGAGTATAGAAGAGAAAAGGCACAAATCTGACTTGCACTCTTAAAACTTCGTCAGCAGATCCCCACTAGGATGCACGCTGGACCTGATGTGGTTTTCAACATTTTCTGTATCATTTGGTTTCCTTTTTGTTTGTTCATCTTACGGTGTTATCTCAGAGATGTTAACGTTATTTGGGTCACCCTCTTGAAGTTATGTTTTTTTTCCCTTTTGGTGAACCTAGAGAGACAGCAAGAATAAGGATTGTATGGAGGAGGGTATGGGGGGGGGGTGGTGAGGTGAAGGGGAGATGCTATCAGGGAGTCCATGTAGAAAAGGATATTTGGAAACTGGTAGCAAATGTACAATTCTGTTGCACATGATTGAACTATGACGTGTATTAAATCTCAATTACTAATTTTTAAAAGAAAAGTAATGGCAATAAGTTATAACCCATTGACTAAAATAAGGAGTCATAGATACCGATATTGATCTTCAGTGTTTCTAGTGACACCCGCCCCCCACGCAGCCCCCACTTTCTGGGAAGCCCTTTGCCCACATTTGCTAACCAAACTTAGAGATCAAGGTTAACTAGTACTGACACCCAGCAGTTATTAAACGTCTCTTTCCAGCTCCCCATTCTGTGACAGTTTAAAATTTGTCATAATAGGAGTATTTATGCCACAGAGATTGACAGATGCAGAATTGCCCAAAGCAATGCGTCATTTAATTTCTTTTTTTAAACTAGGAACCATGGTGTGCTTGTCTCTTGATGCTTATACCATTTCCTGTGGAGAAAAGTGCTGCACTTGAGAGCAACCATTGTTAAGAGACATTAAAGATGAAGCAGCCTGCAGAGAGTCTCATCTGGTGATTAGAAAACTAATTGGACAGTTACTCTTTAGTCCTGAGGGTCTGACATTTTTTTCATTATTGAGAATTAGATTGGGGTTTACATTTCAGATCATTGACTTTGTATTCAATAGTTTGAGCCACTGATCAAATTACCCAATAGTTTCCTCTCACTTGCTCCCCAATTTTGCTGCTTCCTCATGTGGACTACTGTCTTCCATTTCACCCAAATCAGCTCCTGTCAACAGTCTAGCTTTATCTTCTGGCCCTTATCCTCTCTGCCTTGGCAAATGCCAATGGATTTTTTTTTTTAAGTACGGCAATCTTTGCCTTTTTTGTTTTGTTTTGTTTTTTCCCTTATAGCACTGGTCTTCTATAATCTTTTCCTTCTGTGATTGGCTGATTTCACTCAGCACAATATTCTCCAGGCCCATCCATGCCACGGCGTGCATTGTGCTTTCATTGTTTTATAGTGATGCATTGTTTGTATGTGCTAGAGTTTCTTCCGTCGTTCTTCTGCTGATGGGCATTTAGGTTGTTTTCATTCTTTGACTATTGTAAACAGTGCTTCCATGAACCTGGGTTGCATCTGTCTGCATATATAATGACTCTTATTTTTTTTGAGGACTTATTCCCAGCAGCAGTATTGTTGAAGTGTATGGACTTTTTTGACTGCTACTTCATTAGCACTGATTGTGGATTCAAGCAAGATGAAATCCTTGAAAACTTTAATAGTTTCTCCTTTTTTCATGATGCTATCATTTGGTCCAATGGTACAGATTTTAATTTTCTTTTCAATTGAGTTATTAGTCCCTCATGCAGGCTGCAGTCTTTGATCTTATTCAGCAAAATGCTTCAAGTCCTCTAGGATTTTAATTAGCCAAGTTGTATCATTAGCATATCACAGGTTGTTAATAAACTTTCCTCCAACCCTGATGGTTAAATTCCTCATATAGTCCAGTTAGTTGGGTTATTTGTTCATCACACAACGTGAATAAATACGGGGCAGTGGGGGGAGAGGGTAGTGCAGCACTGGAGATGCAGTAAGGGAATTGGGCCCAGTCTGCTCCCCTACCCCCCAGGAGGGCATAGCACAAAGGTTGTGCAACAGAGCAGCAAGGAGAGCAAAGCAACAAAGGCCCCAAGGAATTCTGAAAATGTACCTCGGGCTCGGGGGTCTGAGGTTGACACTACATCAGATCCAATCAGAAAACATTCATAAGGGTCAGCATACTATTTACAGAACTATTTAAAGACTATTTTTTTCCCTTTTTGTCCATGTCTATTTATATAAGATAGGCAGAATGAGCAATCACGAGGTGAAAATAATGGGACTGATGGTTCCAGGGGGACAAGGGAGAGGAGGAGGTGGGGGAAAAAGAGGGGCGAGCCTTCAAACACAAGGACAAGGGAACAACAAGAGATCTAAAATCAATGGCAAGGAGGGCATAGAATGCCTGGTGGTGTTCAGTCAAGTGCAATGTAACAGGAAATACAAAGAGTCGAATGAAGGTTGAACATGATAGTGGTACAGAAGGAAAGTAAAAGAACACAGAGGACAGAACTAGGAGGCAAAAGACAGAGATATAAGGATAGACATGTACATATGTAAATATATAGAAATAGGCTTATAGATCTATGTACATATATTTATAGATTAAGTATTAAAGTAGCAGACAGACATTGGGCCCCTATTCAAGTCCTCCCTCAATGCAAGAATACTTTTTTTCTAATAAGCTGGCATTCTGTGAGACTCATCTACCCAACAGGATTGCCGAAGACAAAATAGGTGCATAAGATAATGTGATGAAGAAAGCTGATGGTGCCCAGCTATTAGAAGCTATAGTATCTGGGGTCTTAAAGGCCTAAAGATAAACAAGTGGCTATCTAGCAATGAAGTAACAAAGCCCACGTGGAAGAAACGCACCAACCTGTGTGATCATGAGGTGTTGACAGTATCAGGTTTCAGACATCAGAAGACCCCAAACAACCATTTTGGTGTGAATGAGGGGCGTCAGAATGGAGACCCAAAGTCCATCTGTAGAAAATTGGACAACCCCTCACAGAGGGGTCAAAAGGAAGAGATGAATGTGTTAGGCTAGACTAGAGAAACAAAACCATAGACATGCATATTGATATAAGGGAAAGGTTTATATGTAAGAGGAATGGAACATTGAGAAAGCACCCCAACCCAGTCCAGTCCATCCCAACCCAATATTATTCCATATGTCTGATACCAGTCTATAAAGTCTCCTTCTGACTCACAAAGCACGTTCAATGACACCAGGACAATCAGGTCATTGGGTGCAGAGTCATATACCCAGTGGAAGTAGAAGCATCCTGGCATTGACAGGAGTCTCCCCTTGGTTCTCGTTTCCACGCCTCAGGGTCCATCAGCAGTGTCCATTGGCAGTAGAAGCATCTCAGCACTGGCAGGGTTCTCTCTGACTTTTCCAGCTTCCAGAGATCTGGTTCCATCAGGGTAAACCTGTGTGGCTTCTCCTCTGGCTCCTCCAGATTCCAGGACTCAGGGTCTATGCTGCCATCTTGTCTTGTCCATAGTGCGTCTTTAAGGAACTGAGTCTATAGTCTCTCACATCCAAGGGGGAAATGCAGCCAGATTTCCCAAAATTCTCAGAGAAGTCATGCCCACGCAGAGGTCTCATTGGATATCTCCAGATTGGCAGGCTAGACTCCACCTCTACACTCTAGACTCCACTCTACACTCCCAATCATGAAGTTGACACACGAGTACACAACTGTCCCAGGGGGAGGCCAAGCAAGAGAAACATGGATGAAGGAAGACAGCGGACGGTATAAAACATAAGAAAAATTTATAAGTTATCAAGGGCTCCACAAAGGGGCCAGGCTTATAAAGAGAAGCTGATACCAAGAGCTTATGTAGAAAAAAATGTTTTCAAAATGATGACAACATATGTGCAAGTGTGCTTGATATAATGATGGATAGATTGTTAATAAGAGCTGTAAGAGTCCCCAATAAAATGATTTACTAAAATTAAGGGAAAAAGAGAAGTGAATAACATGGTGAAAGAATACAACCTTGACACATACCTTTCCTGATTTTAACCAGACAATAGTCCCTAGATGTTCAAACGACTACTTGTTGATTGATCCATGCACAGGTTCCCCAGGAATACAATGGTGTATTCTTGTATTCCCATTTCTCTCAAAGTTGCTCATAATTTGCTGTGGCCCACCCAATTGAGAGGCTTTCATAGTCAATACAACACAAGTATTGTTTAGCCAATAAGCAACCTTTTTGCTTAGGAGTGATTTATTTACTGAGCTTCACGTTAGGTGATGAGGAAGTTGGAATCTGCAAAGCTATTTGTGCTTCAAACCTATTCAGAGATTACAAAAATGTCTCTTAACAGGCCTCTTTTTCCAATACTGTACTTACCTCACTGCAGTCTAGTCAGCAGAACGGTAACAGATATGCCTAATATAATGATCTAGTGTCTCCCTTAAATAAAATCCTTCAGCACAGAATCCAAACTCTTGAAAGCAAGGGTTCCATCTTCAAACTGAATGGAAGGCTTTACTCAGTAGTGCACCGAAGACAGCCAAGAACACAAATGGAGGGAAAGCAACTTTTTGGCTAGCATATCACATGGAAACAAAGAGAGGATCTTTTTCACTGTGATCAAAGTTCATTTGGTTAGTGATTATTGATCATTAATATCAAAAGTTAACTCAATGGACTAGTGTTAAAAGGTATTAAAATTCAGTAATAAGTAATGAGAAATATCCCATGAGCCGTTGGTCACATTCCTTCTTTAAGGAAATTCCGTCTTCTGGGTGATGAGCAGAGTGGCATGATGAGTATGATAACCAGTCTCTATGATGTCCTCCCATGACCCTGGACTTGTGCTATCCACTCCCTGTGTAGTTCCATTCCACATTGAACAGGACTGGTCTCTGGTACCATTATGACTTTGTGGAAATGCTGGTGTATGATATCATTGTAAAAGACATTGCAGCTGGGGCTGAGCCCCGATGGCGTAAGTGGTTGAGTGCGGGACTGTGGCCCGCGGGCTTGGTGGTTCAAATCCAGCGGCGGCTCTCAGGAGCAGCACTGGGTAGCTCCCACGACCACCAGATGCAGTGATGCCCACCAAAAAAAAAAAAAAGACATTGCAGCTCCTGCCATTCTGCTCTTGAATCATTTCCTCTGGTAGAAGCAAGCTGCCATGTTGTGAAGACATTCTAGCGTTCTAGCGGGCCTCTGGCTAACATAGAAAGAAGGAAGGAACCCAGACTTCTGGCCAACAGTGGGTGCCAATTTGCTAATCATGTAAGAGAGCCAGCCATCTTGGCAGCAGATGTCCCCAACCTCAGCTGGTCTGTACCAGTGACTGCAGCCCTGGCCAGCATCTTGTTTGCAAGCTGATTGCAAGACTCACGCCTGCATCAGTCAGCTAAATTGCCTCCAACTTCTCCGCCCACCCACATTTTCTGGTAGAATTTTTTATTTAAGTTACTAAATTTTGGAAGATAATTTGTTGCATAGTGTTAACTAGCACAAAGAACATCTTAGCAAATGTAGAGATTCAATCTTGAAGAATACTTGTTTCTGTGCTGTGATGAAAGTTTGTGCATTCCTTCTTGTGCAC
>PVJH01036209.1:0-18979 GCA_004026705.1 Nesogale talazaci | reverse complement strand
ATGAGACCCAGGCCCCGAGTGGCTTCGTTGTCAGACTTCTCTCCGGAGGGCTGTTCTGGGACAAGGAGAGGCTGCCCCCCCACACACACCACCCACTTTCCCTTCCCGCCTTGCCCTCTGCCGGGACTTGTCAGTTCCATCATGGGGGTAGGGGGGCACATTGCCAAGGATCAGGCCCCCTCTCTAAAAGTGGTGATGGTATTTAATAACTAATTACTCTAATGATCCTGCAGAAATGCTGGAGACCTGCTTTAGGAGAGATGTCAATTAGAGCCATCTGCACGGTGAATAAAGGAGCCTACCCCAGCTGTACTGTGGAAACACGCGCGCGTTCTCCTACCAGCGGCCATATGGTACTTAACGAAAGCGAATTGTTCACACCGCACAACCCGCGCCTCCTGATGAATACGAGCATTTTGTTTGGGAAAATAGTTCTTCGGTCGCGCAGCATATTTTTCAATGCAGTGAGTAGCGAACTGGAAGCTGGCAGGCCTTCGAATGCAAAAAAAAAAAAACCCTTCCATCACCTTAAGACACTCTCCCCTCCGTTCTAGCCCACCCCTTGCCCCCAGCCCAGCTGCCGAGCCCAGCTCCAGCCCGGCTCCCGGTGCCCACCTGTGCCCGGTTCTCAGCATCTGTTTCAGAATCTGCTCAGGAAGCCACAGAGGGTCTTGCCCGCCCCACCTCCACTTTTCTATTTGCATAAACCTAGAAGCAGGAACCTGAATCCAGGTAACATCCCGGCGCTGAGATCGGTCCGTCAGACAGGACACAATGGCTCTTGGGCCAAGATCCCCCCAGAGTGGGGAGATATAGGGCAGGGTATTCAAGTGTGTGGCTTCGAAGAGCAGTTCTTGTTCTGCAGGCAGCCTGTTTGTTTTACGATGTGCGAAGCCAGGAGGACGACTGCGTGCTCACGAGGTCGGGGTCCTGGGGATATTCTCTGGAGCACAGCAGAAGCTTGGCAGGGAAGCCTCTGCCCTTCTGGTCACCAGCATGCATGAGGCCAGCCTCCACCCAGTCAGGACCCAAGCACTGCTGGAGCCCCGGGCCCGCAGACTCATCTCACCGAAGACAGACAGGCATGCCTGTGTCCCAGAAGCGAACTGCCTTAGACCCCTTCACTGCTGCAGCACAGAAAGCGCAAGCGGGTGGCCTTCAAGAACATACATTTATTTTCTCATAGTTTAGAAGGCCAGGTTCCAGCCTCCAGGGACAGACTCAATTTCTCAGGCCCCAGCGTTTTCCAAGCCTTTCGTGATTCCCACCCCCCACACACACACACACCCCTCCCCCACCCCCACTCCATTCATGCTTACTTCTCTCTGCACCCAATCTGCTCTTTTTGTACCCAAAGAGCCCTTAGGGTTTGACAGACGCCCTTCGTCGCGTGAAAAAGAAAAATCCCTCCCACAGGGGATGGCATCCACCAGTGTAGGATTCCGCCATGTGCTCGGAGCAAGGACCACAGCTCCATCTGGAGCACAGACCAAAGGCTACTCCCCGGCCACCCTCACGCCCAGGGAGAGCTGGCCATCTCTCTCCAAGGAATAGTTCTGTCCTCGCTGCCCACCGCCATCCCACAGGCCAGGCAGAGGCCCCTTCCCCACCTCCTGGGGACTTTGTGCCTGGGTGAGCCCTCAGGGCCAACAGGGCGAAGCTGCCCGATTGCAGTGTGCTCTGAGACCTGGAGGATTTCGCCGGCAGCAATCTCTATCTAGGCACGTTCTCTAGCACGGAAGTCGCTGATGAGAGCTTCATAAAAGGCGAGGTGGACGGCAGTCCATGGTACAAGTTCCACCGCAGGCCCAAACGTTCCCCACAAAGCCCTGGGCCCGTAAATCTCACCTATCTGCCAACCCAGCCGCAACAGATCCCAAGGGACAATAACGATGTCAAGTTCAGTTGAACGCATATCCCTGGGGTGAAAGGGGGGACAAAGGGGGTCAGCAATGTGTTCTCACTTCTGTCCCTGACCCACAGCTCCGTCCTCCCTCCACATCGCTGCCCTGACCCTGTTCTTGCACCCGCCTGAGAGATGCAGTGGGACCACGAGCCTTTCCTTCGACCCTGAGACACACCTGGCAGACCCAGCTCGCCGCAGACAGGCATGCCAGTGTCCCAGAATTGCACTGCCTTAGGTCCCCCTGCACTGCTGTGGCACAGATAGGGCACGTGGGTGGCCTTTCCTTCAGCCCTGAGCCCCCCTTTCTCCCCATCCCACCCCACCCAGGCTGTGCCTGCCATTTCCTTGAAGAGTGAATGTTTTCTTATTGGCGGGGGTGTGGGGGGGGAGGCGGGGAAGGAAGGCTGGGGCCAGTTCGGCATATGCTGCCTGGTCTGAACACGAATGCTGTGCTCAGATAATGAATTTGATGAATTGCATTATAAAATTTAAAAACAAATTCAAAACTCTATTAACTCACTGTAATGGCCTCCTCCCGGAGCACACAGACAGCAACGGCTCACTGGCAAAGGGAAAAACGGCTCCCCTTTGCAATGTGCTTCGCTAGCAGCAGAGTGGAGATGGGGCGGGCTGGGGAGTTGAGTGGGGGGTAGGGAGCGAAGGAGGGGGGGCACTGACTCCCGCCCCCTGCTGTAAGCCTCCAACACTGGCCAGTCGGCCGAGTTAGCCTTGGTCTCACTGACGTTCCAGCTCAACTCGGCTTTCTCTGGAGGCCAAATCCCTTCTTTCAAGGCTGAGCCAAGGGGAGTGACAAGAGGATAAGATTGTTTTGACTGAAATGGGCTTGAGTTCTGCACTGTGGGGAGTGCGCAGGTAGAGGCGGAGGGTACGGCATGTGCCCCTGTCACCCACCTCGAATGCAGTGAGGAGGGCAGGGGCGGGGAGCTGGTGAGGGGCATGGGGGCGGTGGGGAGGAAAGTGCTGACCTGCCTGCAGACTACCAACTGGTGAGAGATGAATGCACGTGGTCAAAGCACAGACAGCCTGAGCTGTGTGTGTGCTTGGGCAGGAAGGGGGCACTGAGCTGGCAGCGAGGAGGCCTGGGGTGCTCTCAGGGCCAGAGCACAGGGGGTGCAAGGGAGACCCCAAGGTGAGAAGTGTGGGGTGCTGCATGGCCTTAGGGGCATGCAGCAGCCCTGCCATGCAGTGGCTTCTCTGGGCAGAGGAGTTGGAAGTCCAGCTCTGCACAGCAAGCAGTTTGGGGGTATTTGGGGGGTGGGGGTGTAAATAGCAGAGAGACTGTGTACATGTGAGTATGTGCAGGAGACAGTGTATGTGTATGTGTGTATGTGTGTCTATGGATAGAAGCTGGCTGTACCTTTCTGTGTAACTGCCTATTGGCCATTTCCTGGGAGTGTGGGTTTCGTGGGCACTGCTGGATCCAGGGATGACTGTCTTTCTGAGAATGGCCTTTCAGGAAGCAGGGAAATCATAAAGGCTCATTTAAAGGGACTGGAGGACTCCTGCTGGTGTGGTAGGCTAAGCGAGGCCAAGTGAGTGGTTTGAACCCACCAGTCCCTTCACAGGAGAAAGCCAAGTCCGCCCTCGCCTATCCAGAGTCCCAAGAACTCGGGGAGGGAGGGTGGCTCAGCCCTGGTTGATCTCTGGGAGAAGGAATCCACCGAGCTTGGTTTTCATTCTTGCTGCTTTTGTTGTTTGAAGGTCCTGAAAGTGGCCCTTTGTCAAATGGGTGCTGCCGACCCTGGAAGCTTCTGGCCGAGTCAGACTCGTGGCCCTGGGTGTAGGAGAAAGAGGGCTCCTCTCCTGAGAGGGAAACATTTGATGCCTCCCACAGGGAGCCCTGACTTAGAGACAGCTCATGTGTAACCTCCCTTAGCCCTGGTTGGGGACCAGCAGATCAAAGCCCTCCTCAGGCTGGGTGCTCCCCAGAAAAGCCTCTTCACTGGCCCCTGGGGGGACCCCAGCAAAGACAGTGGCCTCTTCATCATCTGAGGGTGCCCCTCACTGTAGAAATGCTGCTTAGCAGAGTCCATAAGGATCGGGGACATTTACAGTAATGAAGAGAACTTTGTGCTGGCACACTCAATAGAAGATCTCTTTGTAGACAGTTAAAATGCTAATCACAAGCAACTATGCTCTCAACCTTTGTGAACCTCGTTTGGGCTATTTTGTATAAATAAGACTGCTTTTGGAAAACATATATATATATAATTTTACTAATTAACCTCCATTATTCTAAATAAATGAGTTTTTTTTTCCTGTGGTGTTCACAAGGATAGAAAAAAAAATGTATGTGCATGAGGCGCAGAGTCCAGACAGCTCTCTCTGTGCATCTGGGATTGTTGCTTCCGCTGCGTTCACTCCAACCAAGTGAGAAGCATCCCTGGCCAAAGTCCCCGGGCCGGGCATGGCGTTCTGGCCACCATTAGGCTCTCCTGCTTCCCCTTCTGTGATTCAGGCTGGTGCTCCCAGCACTGGAAACACTAGAAGGGGCTAGATTTGCCCTTTGTGGTGCTGGCTGCTGCCGTGGCAGAGACCAGGCCCAACATGCAAAAGACTGAGTACAGCTGGGGATTCGATAAGAATTGAAGCCAGGGGCCTGCTGTGTGGAGACACGGAACCTGTCAGGTTGTCACTTTTCAGTCCTTTGACTGGATAAGATAGTGCCCTCTGTGCTGCGTTGTCGTGGGGTGTCCCCAAAATGATGGTCTACTCACTCATAGCGACCCCATGAGACAGTGAGAATGGCCCCGAACACTCCCACCACCAGGCTGTCAGTGTGGCTGAGAGGAGGCTTTCTGGTTCTGGAAATCGAGGTCAGGGAGTTAGAGGTCCTCTCTGACCACCTGCCCCTTTTCAAACCAGAGTGCAGACCCTTCCTGAGAGTGAGGGCCCTGCCAGTGGCCCAGAGGTGGGTGCGCTCAGTCACACCCAGCCGGCTCTAACTAGAGTGTCTTTCGGTGGCTCTTGCAGGCATCACCCAGCCTTAGTCTGACAACCTCAGGGTGAAGCTGTCTGCATCGCTCCAGAAACTCCCATTCTAACCCTTAGGGCGGTCCCCTCCTCCTCCAGACCCCAGGGACTTCCCCCAGGGAGCATGCTGTCCCAGTGGATTCGTTCTTGGGTAGGTGCCGGCAGAGGTGAGCTGTGGAGGGATGGGAGAAGCATCGTCCCATGGTGTGGTCCCCAGGCCAGATTAGATCGTGTGCCAAAGGACTTCACACTGCACCTGTCGCTGCCTCGGACCCGCAGGGGGACACTTGGCACCCACCGAGGAGAGGACGCTCTCAAAACCATGGTCTTTAAGGGAAATGCCGGCCTCTGTGTTTGCAGAAGAAAGCCCAGATGTTGCGTCCTACCACGTCACCGGGAATAGGTGCATCTGCCCAGGGCTTTGGGAGGACAGGGGACCCCGGGTGTACAAGGGTGACTGCCCTCTGTGGCGGTTATGTGCTTATGTTCATTTCATGATTGAGCTGTAGGGGTGGAGTCTAGCCTGTTCATCTGGAGATAGCCATTGAGTAGCCAATCAGGCCTCCGTGTGGGCATGGCTGTCTCCTGAGACTTCTGGGAAATCTCACGATATTTCCCTTGTGAAGATGAGAAGCTATCTCCCTCGTGGTTGGGAGTTGGTCTCAGAGATGATGAATTATGGACAAGACAAGATGGCAGTGTCCGAGGAGCTGCAGGAACCAGAGGAGAAGCCACACAGCCTTACCCTGGTGGAACCAGACCTCTGAAGCTGGAGAAGCCATGGAGAGACCCCTGTCAGCGCTGAGTTGCTTCTACCACCACTGGATGCTGTTGATGGACTCTGAACCCTGGAGGCGAGGAGCCATGGGAAGACCCCTGCCGGTGCTGGGACTCTGCACCCACTGGTCTGTGACTTTGTGAGTCAGAAGGAGACTTTATAGACTGGTATCAGACATATGAGCTAATATTGGACTTGTGACTTTGTACTGGACTGAGTTGGGTGCTTTCTTAATGTCCTATTCCTCTTATATATAAACCGTACCCTTATATCCATATGCATGTCTATAAATTTGTTCCTCTAGTCTACCGGGGCTCATACACCCTCCCTCCTCTGAAAGGTAAGAGGTGCCTTGGAAGATAGACACTTTGCGGCTTATGTCCTTCTGAGAAGTCAGCCGCAGTCCACGGTTATCATCTGATGTGTGCCAGGCGGCATGAATAAGAACCCACTCAAACACTGGGTTCCATGGGGACCCCCAGTGGCTAACTCTGATTGTGGGCAGAGATGGTACACAGAGTGCCCCGCTTCTGCAGCATGTCTGTCCTCCACGCACTCTGTAAAGGAATGGCATTCTGAAACAGATGTCTAGTTCTAGTTTCTGTTCTAGCATCACAGCGCCACCCTTACACCTCCCATCTCACTGCAAAGGGCTGCAGGGCGCCTGCCTACTGTCCCGTTGTCTGCCCTGTCCCTGTTCTCTGCAGAGTCTCACTGTGTTCAAGCTGCCTCCCACCCCCCAACCCGTACCAGCCTGTCACTTAGTCTTGCGTTTGGCTGCTGTGGCCACCTGTGCATTGATGCATGGTCCTCTCTCTGAGTGCCCTCTGAACCTGGGCAGTTCCGTAGGCGGGTGCTGCCGTCTGCCACCTCACCCTGGACGACCTTTGCCCAACTATACCCTGGATACTCCATGGACTGAGGACGGCCCCAACCAGCAACTTGTACAACAGAGAAGGCCCTTGAGGGTCCGGGCAGAGAAAGAGTAACATCTCGGGTGGGTGTGAGTGGGAGATTGTCCCATGGACCAGACCTATGCGCTGCTTGTGACATAGCTAGCTGGTCACCCGGGTCAAGGGTCAGGCAGAGGGCATCCTGTCTCTCCACTCCATGTGTTGGCAGGGTCTGGATTACAGAGCTACCGGGAAGAAGGGAGCTCGGGCCCCGCCTGTGATTTGGGACGGAATAGTTCAGCTCTTGGCTGAGATTCAGGGCATTTGGAGCTTGACTTCACAAACACACACACACACACACACACACAACACACACACACACATACACACACACACACACACACATGTTGCTGAAAGCTGACTGTCGGGAGGGAAGCTGGGAATATCTCTAACCGAGGAGGGCAGGGCTGGGTTCTTGGTGAGTACTTGGGGCTGCTTGAGGCTTTGGCATGTATCTGGGTGGTTTGGGGGGCTCCTAAGATAGCCTCTTGGCAGCAGGAAGTGTTTCCAAATTCCTGTTGTGACGTGTCCCTGAAGACCAGGTGACTCGGGTCCATGTAGGACAGCAGCTCTGCTAGGACTGAGTCCCACAGAGTCCACACAGAGCCTATGCATCTGGACCCCACGACCGTTGCTGTGGGGTCTGTCCATCGACTCCGTCACACTGAACACAGCAGGCTACGGGGCACAGTGTGGCCTGGCCCCACATCACCTCAATGACCAATGACTCTTTGGGCACATCTTGCAGTGCCGCCGGGACAGGGGTCAGGAGTGCTCTCCAGGCCTTTCTTCCAGCTCTGTCCTGGACCGGAAGCGCTGCTGAAACCCCTTCACAAAATATGGTCTTTGAAATACCCACACACGGCACAGTGTCGGCCTCACAGCAGTGTGCCAGCCACCACAGCACGACAAACCCGCCAAGCTGACAGGTGCAAAAGGAGACTGCTTTTCCGAATTCACACCACCAAGCAGTGGCAGCAGGAGGCCTGCAATGCAGGTCTTCTCAGCTGAAGGTCCGTCTGCACAAGGCAGGGCTCGCTGGGCAACCAGGAGCGCCCGAGACCTCTGCTGAGTACTGATCCTGAGTCAGAGGGCTGGGGTGGACCTGCGTTTCCCACCGGCTCCCGGGGATGCCGAAGCTGTCGGTCCACAGACTCCACTCTGAAACACACCGAAATGTGAAGTCAGCTGCACGGGGACCAGATGGTTCTGTGCAAAGCTGAAGTTCCTATTTCTCCTGCAGAACCGCTTGGCTCCAGCCTTGTTTGGTGTCGTTTGAACCAAGATGCCTAAAAAGTCTAAAACACCCAGCCGGGAGGTTCCCTACCACGCTTTTCCAGCCCCCTTGCGACCTCTTTCCCAGACTCCCTCTGTCCAGTGGGTGCCCAGATCAGACTGAAACAAGCCCTCTGAGTCCCCTTGACCTTGTGGGATGGGCGAGGTGACTGTGCTGGGCTTTGTGTGAACTGTGTCACTCTGCTCATTGTCTGGGCTACGGCTTGACTCTTACTTCTGCACGGTGTCTGTCCAAGACATTGTATGAAGACAGGACAATGGAGCCACTGATCAATATGCCATATATACTTGTGAATATGTCCGAGTTTTTCAGCACATTTTTAATGTGGTTTTTGTGGTATAATTAGATGCCTCGGCTGATATTCGGATCAGCTTATACTCGAGTACTTTCCAGAAGAAGAGGGCCTTGCTTTCTTCACCAGTCCTCACCTATCCAGAATCCAGAGCCGGGTCTGGGTCAACACAGGAAGTACCTCTGGCCCACAGTGCCAATAATGCCCCCACCATGTGCACCCAGGCGCCCCTTCTTTCATTTCCATCCATCCCGTGAACTTCAATTCAGAATGTCTGTTTTCAGCTACAGATGTGCAAGAGCATGGTTGACTGCCCGGATTTGAAGTTCAGAGCCAAGGGAGCAAACTCCTGACCTGGGGAGGCTCAGACGGCTGTTGTTAGGGACCACCAAGTCTCTGCCCAACCTGTGAACCCTTGAGGTGCAGCAGAACGAGACACTGCCTGGTCCTAGGCCATCCTCACTACTGCTCTTATGTGGCAGCCCTTGGGTGTACCCACTGTGCCAAGCCTAGGGCACCTTCTCTTTCCACTGCCCATCCACTGCAGCAAGCATGATGCCCATCTCCCAGGACTGGTCTCTCCTGACAACATGTCCCATGTATGGGAGACAGAGTGTCCTCATCCTTCCCTTTTAAGTTCGTCTAAGACAGATTTGTTAGTTTTTTGAAGGGGGATTGGGAGAGATTGGCAATGCATGGTACTTTCATTAGTCGTTGCCTGCACCAGAGTTCAAATACATGGATTGTCCTTCTGTCTCCCCTATTCGGTGTCCAACTTTCACATGCATAGGAGGTGATGGGAACCACCATGGCTTGCGTCAGATACACCTAACTCCTCAGGGTCACACACTGGCTTTCCTACCATTTAAAGTAGTCTTGTGCAGCAGATTGGCCCGCTGCAGTGCACCCTTGACTGCTGCTTCTATGAGCATGGATTGTGGACCCAAGCAAGATGAAATCCTTGACAACTTCCGTCTCAGCTCCGTTTATCGTGGTGGTACCAGTTGTGAGGATCCAGGCTTTCTTTACAGTGAGTTTTCATCCATACTGGAAGCTTCAAGCAAGCGTGTCAAGCCCTGCTCACTTTCAGCAGACAAGGTGGTACCCCCTGCATAGCACAGGCTGTTACTAATCTTCCTCCAATCCGGATGCCACAGTCTTCTTCATAGAACCCGGCTTCTCTGATGATGGGCTCAGCCTACAGATTGAATAAGTACGGGGAGAGGATACAACCCTGTCACACACCTTTCCTGATTTTAAAGCATGCACTAGTCCCTTATTCCATGCAGGCAGATGCCTCTTGATCCATGTATAGAACACAATGGAGTGTTCTGGCATGCCCATTCTTCCCAGGGGTATCCATAGCGTGTTATGATCTCCTCGGTCAACTGCCATGGCATAGTCAATGAAGCACAAGGAAGCATCTTTCAGGTATTCTCTATTTTGAGCCAAGACCCTTCTGCCATCAGCCTTGGTACCCCTTGTCCCGTGTCCTCTTCTGAATCCATCCCAAATCTCTGGCAGCTGCCTGTCCCCACCCTGCTGCAACCATTGCTGGATGATCTCCAGCACGATGTTACTTAGGTGTGATCTCATTGACAGTGGTCTATAGTTCTGTGGTTGGGTCACCTCTAAGACCCAATGCACGAACTTAGAAGACCCAGCAGCCAGGGGCTGATCAGGGCAGGAACACTGGGTCCCCCTTGGATCATGAGGGTGTTATTGCTTCACAGTCCTACTCTGGCCTCCCTTAAGGACCATCTGTGGTGCAGGGAGTAAGCTCTCCGCTGCTAATGAAAAGGTTAGAACTCTCCAGATGCTCCATGGGAGAAAAATGAGACCATCTGCATCCATAAAGTTTAGAGCCTTGGACGCCCTCATGGGACAGTTCTCTTCTGTCCTGCTGGGGTCCATATGAATCCTAATGGACTCAACATCAGTAGGTTGGATGTGTGTGTGTGTCTGTAGACATGCGTGCATGACCTCTATGACATTAAATCTTCTTCATGTTGAGAAGCAGACAGCAGATTTCAGAATGTTTTAGGTATTTTAGAATCTTTAATTCTGCAGATGTTCTCTGCCTCCTCCCTGCTTGGAAGGGTAGAGGACTACTTTTCATTTATTCAAAGGTGTCCTTAGGTCAGAGGAAGGAGTCCTCGCCGACGTGATAGACAAGGCACTCGGTCATCCATCTCCCCATGGCCCCGTGTCAACCTCTCAGCTCCCTGTCTCCCCTCCCAGCCTAATACCTGGCCTGCTCAAGGCCCCTTGTCCTCTTCCTGCAAGACAAGTATGTTTCTCTTCCCCCTTCAACCACTTCCCCCTCAACCCTGAGGATGCCAGCACTGCGGGCTTTCAGTTCACCCTTCTTTGCTGGCACCCCCCAACAACACCCAATTCCGTACGTCCCAAACTGACACCTTCAGCTTCCCTTCGAACCTAATCGCATCCACGCGTCCCCCATTCCAGTGAAGGCCTGTCCACTGCTGAGAACCATCTTGTTTCTGGCCCCACGCCAGTCCTCAGCTGGACTCTTGTCCAGTCTCTCACTGATGGCCCTGTTCCAGTTTTCCACCTCCATCTCTTCTCCCTCCCCTCTGCCTCTGAGACCCTGAGGTCTCCTTCTCTCCTTCTCATACTGACTCCCCAGGAAGCCTTGGTCCACACCTGCCCTGTCCTGGGCAGGCGTGTGTTTTATTAAACTCATGAAGATGAAATAAAGTTTTTAAAATGTGCATTTGATGAGAAAACTGGCGGATGGATACAAGGGAGGGTGGTGGGACAGGATCTCCTAAGTCAAGGGGACGGAAGTGGGCGTGGAAGAATGCTGACGTGGCAAAGGCGTCTTGACCTAGATATTTACATCTGGGAGGGAAAAAAATTCTCTACAGGACAAAAACAAGACACAAACCGCTACACGTAAAGAAGGATAAATAAATAAAGGAAGCAAAGCCACACGTGACTAGACATGGCAACAGACAGAGCAACCACCCATTGCCATCAAGTCCGTTGCAACCTCCAGCGAGTGGCTGCCCCCTTGGAGGGTAGAGAACCTTCCCCGGGTTCTAGAAGGCTCCAGCAGACACTGCGCGGTGGCATGCTCTGTTTCTCATCTTGTGCATCCCTCTCTCCTTTCAGAATCTTCTCTAAGCTCCAAAGGACCAGAGCCTTTCCATCCCAGCCCGGAACTTGAGTGCGTGCTTGAGAGTGTGTGAGTTCCCTCGTGGGAGACGGTGGGCAGGAGCCCGCCTGAAATGCCCTTGAGCGCCATGAAAATGTGTTCCCTCCTGTCACTGCAAAGGTCAGGTGCCGTGGCACCGCCGTCGGGTCCTGGAGCCTGCGCGTGATCAGGAGCACGCTTGTCAGTCCCTCCTCTGGCGGGCATCCTGGCCGGCTGCTTCCTTGATGTGATGGGGGAGACGGCCAGCAGCACGCTCACTGTTCGTGATCCCGAAAAGAGGGAGACCTTCTCTGTCTGCATTCCTTTGTGGCATCTCAGGGATTCGGAGCCACTGGGGGCGGGGGGTGAACCCTGAATCGGTCCTTATGGCCCCGGGGAGAAAACACACCAATTTTCTCGGTGTGAAATCCATGCTCCCCCAGTGGTGGGTCACAGCACCCCAGCATGTCTCAGGATTCCACATGGGGAGAGTCTGTGGCCAGTTGAAGGAGGCTTGGAAATCAGATAACACAGTGTCCACCACGGAACTCCTCTCCATTTCTCCGTGTGACAGCACTCATTTGGAGGTCTGGTGAGGTGTCTATACTAAGGTGACCAGACATCCCACTTTTTAACAATTTTTCCCGCGTCCTGCAGCATTCAAAAATTAAATGAATACATGACAATACTATTTTTGCGTTCTATGAACATTTTTATTGCTCCATATAGACCAAAATTTTAATCAAAAACCCCCCTGCCCCCCGCCCCCCAGTCAATGTGTCCCGCTTAAAATCTGGTCACTTTATACACATGTACAAATCTGACTGCCAACGAACCAAGGGCTCATAGCAGCTCCACGGGACAGGGTAGAAGTGCCCCTGTGTGTTCTGACACTGTCCCTCTTTACGCCCCATCTTTCTCCCAAGATCGTCCAGACGGATGCCCAATAGATATTTGGCACATGGCAGATGGCCAAGTGGGACAGTCGATGGTGACTGGACGGGGAGGATAAATGGGTGGGTGGATAAGCCCAGTCAGCTGTATGATGTGGGGTGCTGTGGGGAAGACCGGCAGAGAGGCCCACGTCCCAGAACTCGGCGGAACCCGAGAGCCCAGTAGAGGGACCGCTGACCATCTTCTGGTGTAAGACCTCCCCAGGGATAATCTCTGTTTCTTCTCAGCCAGCGCTCCCCACCCCTGGCACGGTGCTAGGTGCTTGGCGGCTGCTCCCAGCCTCTCTTTGTCGTCGCAGGGGCAGGGCCGGGCACAGGACACTTGCTGACCAGCCAGTGCAACTTGACGCTGGCTGTCCCTGGATGCTTAGCCGCACTCCCAGCAGGTTCACTGGTGGTACTCAGACCCCTTAGAATGGAAAAACGTGGTTTAAAAAAAAAAAAAAAAAGCCAAGCCAACAAAGAGTGCCTAATTGGTTCTCCCAGCAGACAGCAGCCAAGGTGATGCCTTCAACGTTTGCAAGCGGATTTGTGGATTGGGGCCCAAAGTCCGCATCTGGAAAGCAGTAGGTGCCTCTCCCATCCAAGAGCTCTTGTTGCTGGCAGTGGCGGTGGCGCCTCGGTTGCGGTAGCTGTCACTTCAACTGAAGAATTAATCCTGGGCTGTTGAGAGCACTGCTGGGAGTGGCTGTGGGTGGGCCCGCATGGGCTGCTTTGGCCTGCTCCTGGCGGCCTGGGAAAACCCCCTGAACAAGTCGGAGAGCTCCATCAGACTGTCAGTGGGGCGCTAGTGTCTTCCTGTTGTTCTGTTGTTGTTTTGTTCTTTTTCCTCTCCAGTTGTTTAATCTCTCTTTTTTCTTTTTAATAGTCTTTTGGCATTTGTAGGGCAGTCCTGTTTCTTTTGTGGTCAAGGAGTCTCCTCCTTGGAACCTTGACCTGTGTGTGTGTGTGTGTGTGTGTGTGTGCGCGCGCGCGCGTTGAGGAGCCAAAATTAGCGAGATGAGCTGAGCCCTGGTGGTGCAGTGGTTGTGTGTGGGACTACGGCCCACAGGGTTCAAATCCAGCAGCAGCTCTCCAGGAGCAAGGCTGGGCTTCCTACTCCCACCAGGACTGTGATGCAGGAAATAAAAAAAACTAGTGAGGTGTTTAAAGGCAGGATTTCAGTCCCCCAAGACATGACTGTCTCTGGGATGGGACCCTCAGTGACACACCTGCAGACAAAAGGGTCAGGCCTGGCGGGTTCTGTGCCTCTCTCCTGGCATCCCTTGGCTTGTATAACTGCCTCACCCTTCATTGTCACATGGTCATGTGTCCTGTCTCTGCCTCTCTGGGCCCACTTCCCCTTCTCTGCGATCAGCAGTCATAAAGGATTAGGGTCCAACCTGCTCCAGTGTGACCTAAGTGACCGCCTCTCCAGAGACGCCGCTTTCCGAGTCCTCGGCACAGGCTCAGGCCCCAGGGTGAAGACATCCTCGGGTCTATTGTTGGGAGACCTTTCAGCCCCTAAAAGAAGGCACCACCAGCCCCATGCAGACCTGGAAGCCAAACCAAACGCATGGCTGTGGCGCCGGTCTGCACGTCTCGTGACCCAGCAGCAGACGGACCTCACCCCGAACCAAATACCTTGGCACTGAGTCCACTCTGACTCCTCACGGCCCTGTGGGACAGAACAGAGCCCCCACCCCCAGGTCCCCAGCTGGTACATCATTCCCAGAACAGAAGGGCTCGCCCCCTCTCTTTCAGGGAGCAGCGGGTAGGCTCACCCTGTCGACCTTGGGGTAGCAGGCAGACGCGTGAGCGCACAGACCTCGAGGGACCCAGAGGACTCCCACTCACGTTCTGTACACTGTGGTGAGAACAGGTCGCTCCGCCCCAGCTCGGGGTGGTGGGGGAGAAGGGGCTGGGGAGAGCCACCAGCTGAGCCCCCCACCACCCCCGAGGGAGGAGGGCCCCAGGGTGGCCTGCATGAGCAGCATCTGCCACAGCGAGCGCCATAAACCCTGCCCAGCTGGCGAAGGTGGGCTGTAGAATTTCGTCAGACCTCTAGCCGAGGATGGCCCCCAGTAGACACATAGAGATGCTTATTTTTCTTCTCTTATCCCGACCCGTTACCCCCTTGAGGTTTATGCAAATAGCAGACCCAGGCAAGAAATTAAATCTGTGCCCCTCACCTCTGAAGCTACTTATTTCCTTGTTTCCTCGCAGTGTAACATTTCATTAGACCTTCCTGACGGGGAGAAAGAGCAAGCCGATTAAAAGTCAGAGAGTGCCTAGCAGCCTGCTTCACTGCTTTCTGGGACGGGTGGTGCTTCAAAGCTATTTGGAATTTCCACCGCCGAGAGGCCTCCTCGGGAGTAGTTGTGTTTTAATAAATGGCTGCATGAGTAATTCCCCTCTGAGGAATTGCATGGAGGATGCACGTGTTCCTGGGGGAGAGCTGGCTGCTCCCTCCGAGTGCGCCTGGCACTGCTGCGCTATGAAGAGGCTGCCTGGGGGCTGCCTGAGCCCATCCGTCTACCCAGGCACGCTCACGACGCCCCCCTCCCAGTCCCACTTCCCGGGCGGGCTCCCCAGCGCTCCCCCAAGTGTGCAGTATCAGGAGCTGGGGGGAGAACCACAACTCTGAGAGAGAGAGGTTTGTCCAGCCCACTTGAGCTGCCCCTCCCCTGTGGCCATGGGTAAAAAGAGCCCTTTTAAATTGGGGGTGGGGGGGAAATCCATTCATTTAATGTGGCTTGATGGTTATCTGTCTTTATCAGGTATGGCCAGTCTGAAGGGGGGAGGTGGGGGAAGGTAGGAGGGGAAGACAGAGCACCCCATCCAGCATCTCTGAGGCTGTGGGGAGAGAAGATGAACAAAGGAAGCACACTGATGGGGGACCATGCCTTTCATTCATTCATTCATTCATCCATCCATTCATTCATTCATCTGAGCCAAGAGGCAGCAGGACACAGAACTAGCCATCGGACAAGCAGCAGGACTTGACAGGAGCGTGAGTTCAGGAGTCAGACTGTCATACGTGCTGACACGTGTTGGACCGGGTGAATTTAGCAGGACAACTTAGCCTTTCTAAGTCCTGGTTTGCTCAGCTGGAAAATGGAGGTAACTGTCAACATCGTTACTTCATGGGGTTGTCACATTGCTATGTGATCTCAGATCCCATCAACTCTGTCTGTGGGAAGAGAAGAGCAGGAACTCGATACTCACAAGGCCAGGAGCTGACTGCAGCACAGACCATCATTTGCTTGTAGGCAAGTCCAAGTTAAAGCTGAAGAAAATTAATGCAGTCCCTGAGAGCCCACATATAACCTAGAATATAGAGAACATCTCAAGAAGAGACTGAATAGCATCCATCAACACGAATTATCAAAGACCGTCCGACTTGTGCGGTGACATCAGGGACATCATACACAGACAAAGCACACATGATTGTTAAAAAGACAGGAATGAAAGAAAAGACCAAAACAGATGTCAGAAGGGACTCTAACACTTGCTCTTGGATGTGAAAGAAGAGATGATGAAATCCAAGGGCTGCACAAAAGTTTCCAGGGCAGCTTGAGAAGGCAAATTGAAGTGTGATCATGAAGTTTGGAAGGTCTTATAGTTAGAAGACCAAAAGAAAAGAAGATACTTGGTTGCCGTTTGGTTTGGTTTTTAAGGTGAAAGAAAAAGCCAAACCTTGAGTTGCAGCATGGAAGGCTTCTGTAGGCAACATCTTGAACTTGGCTGAAAGCATTAACAGGAAATGGAGGAGATATGTGTGTGTCACTCTACCAAAAAGAACTGGTCAACATTCAACCATTTCAGGAAGTCTCAGATGATAAAGAATCTGTTAGATTGAAGGGGGAAGAAATTAAGCCACCCTGTGGTCAGAAGGGGGGGAGAAAAGTTCTAGGAAGTTATGGAATGTCTATTGAATTGTTTAAATATACAGAACGAAGCACTGAAGCACTCACTTATCTGTGCCAAGAAACTTGGAAGACAGCTACCTAGTCACCTGAGGAAATTATTGAGCAACCTAGTTAATACCACGCACAAGTCTATCTGTGTGGAAGATCACTCCAAAGTGATGGGTGCAGTACATTCACAGGGAACTGCTAGAAACTCAACCCGGATTCAGAAGATGATGTGGAGGGAGGGATGTTGTTGCTGATGTCAACTGGATCTGGACAGAATGCAGGAGAATACTAAAACGATGTTTATTGGTGTTTGATTGACTATGCAAGAGCATTTGACCATGTGGATTGTAACATTCTACACATGGCATTGAGAAGAATAGGAATAGTCCTCTCAAAGCTTACTTATGCTCCTTGAGAACCTGAACATGGAACAAGAGGCAGCTGTTCAACCAGAAGAGGAGGCTGGCTATGTCCTTTCCCCATACTCAGTCTGGACACTGAGCAAGAAAGCCAAACAAGGCCATGGTGTCGGGACCAACGGAGATTCTGTGCACAACCTACACTGTAGAGACGACACAACTTTGCTTGCTGAAAAGCAAGTGTGGAAGCACTTGCTGATGGATATCAAAGACTTCAGTATAAATTATACCTCAACATAGAGTAAACAAAATGCCTCTCCACTCTAACAATAATCAACATTATGATAAATGGGGGAACGTATTCAAGCTATCGAGGATTTCATTTTATTTGTTCTTCAGTCAGTGCCCACAGACACAACATTCAAGAAGTCAAATGACTTATGGCATTGAGCAAATCTGCTGCATAGAACCCCTTTACAATTTCAAATAGTAAAGCCATCACTTTGAGAACTAAGGCACACCTGACTCAAGCCATAGTCATTTCAATCGCCTGATAAACGTTCCAAGGCTGCACAATGGATAAAGAGCGCTGAAGAAGTCATGCCCTTGAATTACAGCATTGGCCAAGAATCTGACATATACCCTAGCCTGCCAGAACCAAGAAATCTGTTTTGGCAGAAGCACAGCCTGACTGCTCCTTAAAACTGTGACTTCGTCTCAAGTACTTTGGACATGTCGTTAAGAGAGACCCAACCCTGGAGAAGGACATCGTGCTTGGGAAAGGAGAGGATCCAGGAAAAAGAGGAAGACTCTCAGGGAGGTGGAGGGACACCATGGCTCACCCAACAATGGACAAGGCAGAGTTTCTTTCTGTTTTCCAAATGGGGGTCACTATAAGTCGGGACAAAGTCAACAGGCACCAACGATGATAGCCCCTGTGTAGAGGGACTCTTCGGGAATACAAGCTAAGCTGCACTTAGCTTCGAACCAAAAGGTTGAAAGTCGGAGTCCACTTGGAGGCCCCTTAGAAAGCCAACCTATTGCTGTTTATTAAAAAAGACAAACTAACAGCTGCCAAAAACCTGATGGATACAAGCGCCCTTGGCAGGTGGGCAACCTGAGTTCACCATGAGCAAAGTCCACTTGATGGCAACTGGATTTCTTTGACGTGGTTTGGTATTTCCCTTTGACAGACTCTCATTCTACTATGGAGCACACAGAGGCCTATGTTAAGCAAAGGATATCGCCGACAGGAAGGAAGTCAGAGCTTTTTTTTTTTTTAATTAAAAAAAAATTTTTTTATTAGGCATTACTGCCCTCAGGTGGTAGGAGTAGGAGGCCCAGCCTTTGCTCCTGGGAGCTGGAATTGAACCTCCATCCCAGTGGGCTGCAGTCCCGCGCACAACCACTACGCCACCGGGGCTCAGCCCGGAGTCAGAGCTTTTAAAAGCAAAGGCATAGAGGACCATTTTAAAGATAGGACGGTGGCCAGAGAGGGCCTCACCGGCAAGGCGGCCTCTAAGAAGAAACTGAAAGGCAGTACGGTCACCGGCCGTGTGTGTAGCCGGGGAAGGCGGGCCATGGCATGTGTAACGGCCTGCTTGGGAACACTGCCTCCGGTTCTGAAGGGGGTCAATGTGCTAAGACTAAGAGCACGTGGGAGAGGGAGCAGTGAAACTAGAGAGGGAACCAGTTCCTGTGGGCCTGGGGGGGGGGAGGGGGATCCACCTTTGCCCAGACTGAGAGGGGAAGCATTGCAGGGTGTGAGCAGAAGAATGGCAGATGCAGGGATGTTAGGCTTGGAGTCTCATCGCAGCCCTCCGACGGGGATGCGTGGATGGAGAGTGCGCTGAAAGCGGGCAGAGGAAGAGTGGAGCCATCGAACTACGGGACAGAACTCAGACCCGAGTGGCCGTGAAGAAGGTTGTCAGCAGGGGTCGGACGCGGGAGGCAATTCACAATTTGTCATTCGGGGAGAGGGATTGTCAGTTGAAGACCAAGGATCTGTCTGTCTGTCCATCCAGGCCCCTGGCTGCAGTGTAAGACTGGCTGTGAGGTACCAGAGAAGCCCTCGTGACAGAGTGGTTGCGCCTTGGGCTGTGATCTACAAGGTCAACGGTTCAAAACCATGCGCGATTCCAAGGGAGAAGCATGGACTTTCTACTCCAGGAGAGAGCTCAGTCACACACCACTGAGTTCTCCCCTGTCCTATAGGGGCCACTATGAGTCAACTCGATGACAGTGAGAGAGAGAGAGGAGGGGTGGGAAGGCAGGCCTTCGAAGACAAACCAAGGACTACTTCCACCCTAGCTCTCCCATTTCCCACCACCCTCCAAGCCTCAGTCTCCGGCTCTGTCCATGGGGCCTCACACAGGGGAAGAGGTTTTC
>PVJH01036208.1:0-19021 GCA_004026705.1 Nesogale talazaci | reverse complement strand
TTTGGGGCATCACTGCTCTCCGGTGGTGGGAGTAGGAGGCCCAGCCCCACTGCTGGAATGGAACCTCCGTCCCAGTGGGCCGCAGTCCCGCGCATAACCACTACGCCACCGGGGCTCAGCCCCTACACAACTCATTTTTAAAAAATCATTTTATTGGGGGCTCATACGGCTCTCATCGCGATCCGTCCATCCACTATGTCAAGCACATGTGTTGCCATCCTCATTCTCAAAACATTTGCTTTCTTCTTGAGCCCTTGGTACCAGCTCCACATTCCCCCCCCCCTCCTTCTTGATAATTTATCAATTACTTTTATTTGTTCATGTCTTGCACCGACGGACGTCTCCCTTCACCCACCTCTTTCTGTTGTCCACCCCCCGGGAGGGGGTTATATGTAGATCACTGTGATTGGTTGGTTCCCTCTGCCTCCCCCCCACCTGCCCCTTCCCCTCCTGTATGGCCACTCTCAATGTTGGTCCCCGGGGGATTATCTGTCCTGGATTCCTTGTGCTTCCAGCTCCGATCTGTACTAGTCCACAATCCATTTTAAAAATGGTTTAGCCATAAGAGAGGGGAAATGATCTTAAATGGGTATTGCTAATGATTGTACAATTGTTCTTGATATG
Organism: Nesogale talazaci; assembly: GCA_004026705.1. Lineage (NCBI taxonomy): Eukaryota > Metazoa > Chordata > Mammalia > Afrosoricida > Tenrecidae > Nesogale > Nesogale talazaci. The sequence goes on along the minus strand of PVJH01036208.1, from coordinate 18,397 downwards.
ATTTGGACTGTTGAATTGTGTGCTGTGTGGATTGTGTGCCAATAGAACTGTAAAAACAGAGAGTCCCAGTCTCAGAAACCCTTGGAGGCAAGTCTCCGCTGCTGATGATGGGGATGACACCTGCTCGCATTGGCCGCACCCGGAGCAGGCAGGGACTGAGGTTCACGACGAGCAGGGTGGGCTGGACCCAGGACAGTGACTGAGGGTCCTGCAGGATCACTATGAGCAGGGTGGTCTGGACCTGGGGCAGTGACTGAGTATCCTGCTGGGTTGCTACAGGGGAGGTGGTCTGGACCTGGGGCAGTGACTGAGGGTCCTGCGGGATCACTGTGTGTGGGGTAAGCTGGACCCAGGGCAGTGATTGGGGGTCCTGTGGGATCACTGCGGGTCGGGTGGGCTGGACCTGGGGCAGTGACTGGGGGTCCTGCAGGGTCACTGCAGGTGGGCCGGGCTAGACTAGGGCAGGGAGTTTGGGTTCTGGGAGGAGTCCTGCGGTGCAGTGGTTAAGACCTCAGCTCCTAACCAAAGTTGCAGGTTCTGTCCACCCCAAGCCCCCACTGGGGCTCCCAGGAAGGCAGTCCTGGCCCCCCGTCCCCCCCCCCCCCATAATCACGACACCAGGAACCTCCAACAGGGCTGTCCAATGCGCTCAACGCACCCACAGCGCTGGAGAGGACAGCTGGGGAGAGGGCTCAGCTCTGCGGGCTGCTAGGTCACAGCAGCACAGGGCCACTGTGTCCCCGACCCCGCCTGCAGTCTCAGAGTGCGCTTGCCTGCCTCAGTTGCCTGAGCCGATGGGAGAGGGGTAACCGTGGTGGGGTCACTGCTTGGTTGGGGGATAACAGCTATGGGGTCATGCCTGCAAAGTCAGGGCTCTGCCTTAATCCCACCTGCCTGTGTCCCATTGGACGTTGTTACAGAGAGGACCCTCCCTGGAAGAAAGGGGTACAGCCCGTACTGTCAGGCTTTCACTGGGGCCACAGGAGCCTGCCCACGCGGAGCAGCGGTCTGTGTGGGAGTCGGCCGGCAGAGGGTTGCAGAGAGCAAGGAGAGGGTCTGCGGCCCACCCGCTGGAGGGCGGGGCTGGAGCTCTGCTGGTACAGGCCCTGCAGAGCCCAGTAGTCGTGTCCTGCGGTTGCGCGTTCCCAGGACAACGCTCGCTCCATGGACATCCGGAAAGGCTTTCTGTCCTGGGGGTTCGCTCACTTCTATGCATAGAACAGATGGTTGCCATGGCAATGCTTCTGACTCACGGTGACTGTGTGCATGAGTGGAGCGCATAGAGAGAGGGGAGAGGAGAGTGAGAGAGAGAGAGAGAGAGAGAGAGAGAGAGAGAGAGAGAGAGAGAGAGAGAGAGAAATGTGTTCTTTGGGGTCTTCAAGGGCTGCTGTTGCTTCCGAAGGGATCACCAAGCCTTTCTGCTGGGCACCAGTGGGAGGTCTCGAACTGCCGACCTTTCCCATGGTCACTGTTTGCAGCACCCCAGGGTGCCCGCTAAGAACAGTTCTGACTAGCTGCTTGGTGCTGAGGGGTCTGGGCGACACCGGTCTCTCTGGACTTTCCGGGATTTAGACAGGCTGTTCTTCATGCTGAGAGTCCACGGCCAGGCCTTGGGCCTGCGGGTGGGTTAGCCGCTGAGGGTGTGCCCGTGGCACATTCATATCCACTTCATAAATAGAATGAAGGGGTGGAGTCTAGCCTTTAGTCAGGTAACAACCTGATTCCCTCTTGGTGGGTGTAGCCTTCTCCTGAGGATTCTGGGAATTTCTTCTCTTCCTCCCTGCAAGCTGGATGCATCCTCCCTCTGTTTCATCTTCCTGCTGACCAGCCGTGTGGAGTCAGGCTGACGGCAGCCAAAGCCCTGGAGATGCGTCCACTGTCACTGGATCCGCAGGACTCTGCACCCACCAGTCCCTTGACCTTCCAGCATCTGGCATCATTGCATGTGCTGTGTGAGTCTGAAGAGGAGTTTATGGGCTCACATGAGACTTGTGGGTTAATATCATACTTGTGGACTTGAAATGGACTGGGCTGGGATGCCTTATGGAAGCATAATTTCTTCTGGATATAAAGTTCTCTTTTACACATATAGGAGTGGCCCGGGTGTTTCTCTACTCACCTGGTCTAACACAGAGGACATTGCTTCCTGTGCCACCCAGAGTCACTGAGATAGGTAAGGTTGATAGTGCCAACGTGGCCAATAGACACGTGGGATTCACTGAAGGACAGAGAGATCCATGGCTCAGTGAACCCCACCTTTCTTGTTCTCGGGTCTCTTGCTCTCTGAGGGTCGGACCAGGGCACAGCTGCCTTAGCTGGCTCCCTGCTAAGCGAGCTGGCAAGGCTCACTTCCTGCGAGATTCCCTGAGGAGAAGCCCCATGGACCTGCCCTGATGCAGCCCTGGGTGCTGGAAAAGTCTCATGGAGACCCTGCCAGCGCCAAGACGCTGACATGCTCCCTGATCCACTTTCCTCCTGCTGTCGGCGTCATGGTGTGTGTTTTGTAGAATGGAAGAGGACTTTGTGTATTGGTGTCATATATGTGTGTGTGTGTGTGTGTATATATATATATACACATATATACACCAACATTTTAAAACATTGATTCTGTGTTGGTTTTGCTTTGACCACCATAACTGAACCAGGTTGAACTGGTTTTAATCAGTGCTTCTGTGGCAGTCATGTACTCTGGTGCCAATTTGATTCAGAGTGTAGGGGTGGCGTCTAGCCTATCAATCTGGAAATAGCCAACGAGACCTCTGTGTGGGCAAGACTGTCTCTGAGAATACTGGGAAATCTCACAATATTTCCCCCTTAGAGATGAGAGACCATCAACTCAGTCCCTGGGAGATGCTCTACTGACAAGACAAGATGGCAGCATGCTGATAGACCCTGAGTCCTGAAGGAGCCCGAGGAGAAGCCACATGGCCTTACCCTGATAGAACCAGACCTCTGGGGCTGGAGAAGCCACATGGAGACTCCTATCAGTGCTGAGATGCTTGGAGGCCACAGGAAGACCCCTGCCAGTGCTGAGATGCTCCTACCACCACTGGATCCACAAGACTCTGCACCCACTGGCCTGTGATTGTCCTGGCATCACTGCATGTGCTTTGTGAGTCTGAAGAGGACTAATGGATTGGTATGGGACATAGGGGCTAATATCAGACATATGACCTTGGACTGGGCTGGGTTGGGATGCAATGTTCCATTCCTCTCGTATATAAACCTCTCCCTTATATACATATGCATGTTTATGAATTTGTTTCTCTAGTCTACCCAGACTAACACAGCTTCCATATCTGAAATTTACGTTCTGCAAATGGAGAACCTGGAACCATTTCACCTGAAGACACATGACCACCGAATTCATCCCTTCTACTGCAGGTAATAGTGTTCCACTTGAGTTGTGTTCATCCCCAAAGTCTGCAGTTGGTTTTGAAAGTATTAAACAACAACAACAAAAAGTAAAATAAAGAAGAAAGTATTAAACGACTGACTTCTACACATTCATTAGTAACTAACTCTTAGGTGACAACATTGTTCAATTTTAGTCGCTGGTTCAAAATATTTTTTTTTGGGGGGGGGGGACATCACTGCTCTCCGGTGGTGGGAGTAGGAGGCCCAGCCCCACTGCTGGAATTGAACCTCCGTCCCAGTGGGCCGCAGTCCCGCGCACAACCACTACGCCACCGGGGCTCAGCCCGGTTCAAAATATTTCAGTACCAAAAAACCCCACAGTTAAAAAATGTTTGTTTTTAATTGTTTATTTTGAATATGTTGGCATCACTGGCTGAATTACTTTAAAGATAATAGTGGGATAAAAGAAATCTTTTTTTCTTATGTTTATTATATTCAATTTTTAATTTTAAGTTCAAGAAAATATGAATCCACAATATAAACAGTTGCACTGAGAAATTCCTACAAATACTTAAGAAGAGGGGGGAAAAAGCTTGCACAAATTCTCCCAGAAAAAGAGGAAACATTTCTTAAAAAAAGAACTCTTAGGGCTGAGCCCTGGTGGCATTGTGGTTGTGCGTGGGACTGCGGCCCACTGGGACGGAGGTTCAATTCCAGCAGTGGGACTGGGCCTCCTACTCCCACCACCGAAGAGCAGCGATGCCCCCACCCCCAAAAAAAAAGAAAAAAAAAAAAGAACACGCGGGCTGAGCCCCGGTGGCGTAGTGGTTGTGCACGGGACTGCGGCCCACTGGGATGGAGGTTCAATTCCAGCAGTGGGGCTGGGCCTCCTACTCCCACCACCAGAGAGCAGTGATGCCAAAAAAAAAAAAACAAACTCTCAACACAGTATATCTTAGTATTTGAAATTGGTGGGTTGCACCTAATGAAGGACTTCATTTCTGATGATGTAATTTTTAGATAATTTTGAACCTAGGTTAGTATTTTATTTACAAAGCATCTCCTAATGTCCTGTGAATAGTAATTGTTTTTCAATGTGTTCACCTTGTGCCTTTGATTTGGTAGCTTTAGGGTCCAAGTAAAATAATTTTCTAATGCATGTACCTGAAATTTGTAATAAAATCAACCTCATATTTTAAAAATTCCCCCAAAAAATAAAATAAAATATTATACTGAGGATTCTAAATACTCTTTTTGTAGGTGTTTTATGCTGGGTTCTTTAGGAAAGCTACATATGTGTATGTATGTATGTATGGGGACATATCAACATGGAGCTATATCCATACGTATCTGGAGAGAATGGGGTGTTATATGGAGGCACGAGCTCTCAGAGGCCAGTCCCCCGTCTGATAGTCAGGGCCCGGCTTCTCATGACTCACGTAGCTGCAGGGGCTGATAAACCCAAGAAAAGCAGGCCAGAAGGCAGGCTCCCGCCTTCGGGGGCAAATGAATTCATGGTTGCCTGCTCAGATGGCAGGCTGCTGGCTGGCAGGATGCCAAGCTAAAGGTTCCTCGGACCAGCAAGCAACAAGGCGGGCTTCAGGCTCGCTGGAGGCCAAAGAGCCGGGGGAGTCAGATGCAGGTTCCAGACCAGGGAAAAGCAGACCTCTGCAGAGCCTCCACCTCCAGAGGGCCCTGCACGAGCCTGTGGAAGCTTTTCATCACTTCTGCTTCCTCTGCCTCTGCTTCCTGAGCCCTCGTTCCCTGGAAACTGCTCATACCCGGGAGGGAGATCCCTTCCTTCCCGATGATGTGTTGCTGACCGCAGATCTTATCACAGACGTGATTAAATCAGATCAGATTCCATCCTGGTTACCTAACCATGGAGAGTTTCAGCCCTGCCAAGTCCTTGCACAGCCTTGGCCACCATTGCAGGGACTCCTCCACTCCTCATCTCCCACACGTAGGGCAAGACACTGAACACGGATGCAGGCCCCTTCCCATAACAGACATGGAGTCACAACGTCCTGGGAGCACCACTCTCTGCCCAGCCTTGACACTCACCCTAGTGTCTCTGTGATCTGCATGTCACTATGCCCCTCTCTCGCCATGTGGAGTCGGCCTTTCGCGTCACCTAATGAAAGGAAGCAGCGGGGGATGGGGTGGCGGGGGGTCCTGAGTTGTCCCCCTTGGTCATGCTTTGAAAGTGGCAGTGTTAGGGCTGAGCCCCGGTGGCGTAGTGGTTGTGCGCGGGACTGCGGCCCACTGGGATGGAGGTTCGATTCCAGCTCCATGGAGCAAAGGATGGGCCTCCTACTCCCACCAGCTGAGGGCAGTGATGCCTAAAAAAAAAAAAAAAGTGGCAGTGTTCTGTCCTTCCCCGAATGATTTTGCAGATGGAGTGTGCCCTCTGCTCTACATTTGGAACGGCTGTCCCTTGGGAAAGGGGGGCCTCAGTAAACTGCTCCAGCCCTGCCATCACCCCCAATGTCAACCTTCCCCTCCCTTAACAAAAACAAAAACAAAACAAAAGACAAGGGGCTGAGCCCTGGTGGTGTAGTGGTTGAGTGCGGAATTGCAGCCCTCTGGCTTGGAGGTTCAAATCCAGCTCTCCAGGAGCAAGGCTGGGCTTCCCACTCCCACCAGAGGGCAGTGATGCCCCCCCCAAAAAACAAAAATAAGACAACCTTCCCCTCTCTCTGCATTAAGAGCCTCAATCAATGCGCTTCTAAATGCACCGCTGCCGAGTCCAGGCCTACTCATGGTGACCTGGTAGGGTAGAGGGGAGTCTCCCCTGTGGGTCTGCCAGACGGCCACGCTTTATCAGAGCAGAGAGCCCACCTTTCTCCCTCAGCGCGGGGCGGTTCTGAACTGTCCATGATGAGGGCCTCCCCCCCCACACCCAACACACACATTCCCAGTCATCACCAGGTCTCTTGGGGCGGGTGGGGGAGGAGGGGCGGTTGGCAGAGAGTCCCCCCCTTGGGACTTTGCTTCCCCTCACCTGCCCCAAAAGCCCCTGATGGGTCACCATTCACTACATCATGCCATCCCACTGTGAGTTTCCTTCCCAGGAAGGCCTCGTCGTCGTCATCCCCACAATGCATTTGAAACACACCCGCTTGGCCGTCTCCAAAACTCAAACGCACCACCACCACCACCGGGTCGATCCAGACTCTGCGGGACGGAGCAGGAGGGGCCCGTAGAGAGCATCACCCTGTTCCCAAGAAGCCGCTAGAGGTGTGAGCTGCTGACCTTCTGGTCAGCCACCTAGACAGGAAGCAGTAGGCCAGGTCAGGCGGCCCCAGCTAAGAGAGAACAGAGAGGATATTCCAGCCCCGAAGCGATTACGAGAGGGGAGAACGGAGGGAGAAAGGGTGGGCGGGGTGGGGAGAGGACCACACAGATGGAGGGTTTAACAGGATGTTATTGTTGATTTAATACCTTGAGGTGGGCTGTGTAAATATGTAGTGTTCCTTTAAAAACAAACAAAGTCCCTCCAACTGCTTTATCCCTTCAACGTAAATAGTTGTATTAGTGGCTAAAGAACCTGAAACTGCAAAGGACCTGGAGTCCTTAGTGTAAAGTGACCAGATTTTAAGCGACACCCTTGACTGAGGGGAGGGGGGTTTTTGATTAAAAATTTCGTCTATGTGGAGCAACAAAAATATTTTAAGTCTAGCCACCTTACTTAGTGCAGACATGTTGTGTGAGTCCAGGTAGACCAGAGAAACAAATTCATCGACACTCATTTGTCAGGGAGCGTTTTAGATAAAGAGCAATTGTACGCTAAGGAAGCATCCCAACCCGTCCAGTCCAAGCCCATAATTCTGATATTAGCCCAGATGTCCGAGACCAGTGTATAAAGCCCTCTTCAGACTCATGAAACACAATGACACCGAATGCAGGAAGATCACAGGTCAGTGAGTGGGAAGTCTTGTGGATCCAGTGGCGTTATAAGCACCTCAACACTGGCAGGGGTCTGTATGTGACTTCTCAGACTTCAGGGGTCTGGTTGCATCAGGGTAGGTCCATGTGGCTTCTCCAGCTCAGGGCACTGGCTTAGTTCTATGTGTCTTATCAGCTTCAATGTCTCCCAAGGAGTCAGCAGAGAGAGAGACTCCCGCATCCAAGAGGAATACAGGATTGCCCAGAATTCTCAGGAGAAGGCCATACCAACACAGAGGCCTCATTGGCTATGATCTAATTGACAGACTAGACTGCTTCCTTTCACTCTTAATCCTCTCAAATGGACACCAGGTTACGTAACTACCACCATCTCAAACAACAGCAGAAATAAACCCAAGGTTGTGGTGAGTGTGCAGGGAGTCACATGAGAAAGTTTCTTCACTATCAGCAGACACTTTGAGGGAATCAGTCTCTGGTCCTGGAGGCTCTGGATGTCCTTTCAGGGACCATCAATGTCAATGGGCATAAGGCACTTTGGTAAGTCACAGGTGACATCGTAGAAGCTCCTGAGCTGTGGAGAGCCGGATTCAGAGGCCATTGTTTGCCCTGCAAACAGTCCCTCCCGCCCCGGGGCTTTATCAAAGACCACCAGATGCACAAAGGACACCTATCTCATGCTGGGACACACCCAGCCTTTTCCTGTATCAGTTCCTGGCATCTATGTTTAGTTTATATTTTACACTTTTGCATAAGCCATAATGCTTGCTTTGTTTGTGTTACATTTTAGTTATTATACCTTTGTATTGTTTTTTAGTGCTTACATATGTTGTAACCTTTAGTCCATTAGATTATATTGTAGCTTTGTGATTGGTTGCTTTAAGTTGCCCCTGCTTTGCTCCTGTATACCCCATTAGCATACTGGACCAAGTTGAGGACTCCAGCCCCTTTTGCGCGCGTTTTTTCCTTATCTGGCACTCGGCCAGGATTGGCCCCTGTTGACTCTACCTCATTAGCATAAGCTGTGACCCTTACTCCTGACCATTGGCTTTATATACCCTGAGTTTCTCCCCAATAAACGAGGCTTGATCAGAAACCTGTCTTGCCTCCATTCTTCGCGTCCCCTGCCCATCTTCGTCTTCCAGGCTCCGGACCCAGAGATCCACGTTGTGAATGTCCCGCGGGCCGGGACACTGAGCAACACTGTGCAGCGATGAAACTTCATGGAGACCATCTGTCGGGCGGGCCAGTGGGTCTCAGGAACTTCATTCTCCTGACCCTGAGACCAGAGGAGGTAGATGGGACCCGGCAACTCTAAAGGATTACCGAGTTAGAAGGTCCTGAATCGAGGAGGAGAAAAATGTAGCACAAGGCCTAACCTTATTTACAGACAAACAGAGAAAGAACGCAATGAGGCTTACTGGCTAGCTGGACACGGATGTAAGAGTTTTACAGGTGGGGATGAGCGGCACCTTCCAGTCTGGACCTGGACTCACTCATCCCAGTGACTCCCCTTACAGCCCAACAGAAGACGCGTCTGTTAGACAGAACTGTAACAGCCAGGGAGGTGTGCATACCTGGGAACCATCCACCCGCTGAGAGCCAGGGCAGAATTCTGTCGGGGTGGGAAAGGAGGGAGGGAAACAGGAAACTCAGGCCTGTGTGGGAGAAGGGGGTGTCTCCGTGGCCATGGCAATGCAAACCCGGACGTGAAGTATGCATGGATTTTCTCTCCAAACGGTGCCACACTCACAGCAACAACAGGCATGGTCTACATAAAGATCTGACGACTCTCAGCTCTGTTGGCAAAGAGTAGACTGTCTGAGAAAGGAGCCAGCTCTCCCTCGGAAGAAGCGGACCGTTCCTCGCCTCGAGGGTGGCCAGCCGTTGTCTCCTATACTTTGGACGTGTCGTCAGGAGGGACCAGTCCCTGGAGAAGGACATCGTGCTTGATAGTGGGTCAGGGGAAAAGAACAAGGCCCTCCAAGGACATGGATTGACTCCCCAAGCCTCCAAAACCCAAAACCAAACCGACAAACCTGGAGGTCACTGTCATAAGTCGACGGGGCCTCCTCGTGACTCTCAAGGACACAGCAGGGCTGCCTCTGTGCATGTCAGAGATGCACCGCGCTCCACGGCAGTAGGAAGCCCTGCCTGTGTTTCTCCCCCGGAGTGGCTGGTGGCTTCCCACCCCTGACCTGGGGTGGCAGCCGACGCGCTTGGGGCCACTCCCGCCAGCGAGGTTCGTGGCATGGACCCGGTGGCTGCAGAGATGGGCTCAGCCGCAGCAGTGATGGTGAGGAAGGGGCTGAGGGTCCTCCTGCTGCAATCAGGCTGCCATGATTCAGAACTGCCCGAGGGTGTGCAACCCCAGGAGCCTCCGGACAGAGCCCTCTCGCCGGGAATCCAGCACACAGATCCACCCCCTCCCTTCGGTTGTATTTATACATGTTTATGGCGTCCACGTCATGCGCCTAAAAATCCATGCCATCGCTCCCCGGTGGGCCTTTACCATGTCCTGGCCAAGGAGCTGAGGAGTACGTGAGCTGCACGTTCTGTCTGCCCATCCGCTTCCCTAAGCTGCGTCTCACCCACCCGGCTCTCTGCTCACAGCGCACCCAGTCGGGCCCTTCACAATGGTTCTCCTGCCCTGACACTAGCCATTCGGTGTCATGACCATTCCCAAGCCGATCAAGACGTCTAATGGCCGTAGAGCCCGGCCTTCCGGTGGCAGAGTAAGCGGTGCTGTGTGAGAACTTGCTCGCGGGGGCTTTGACGGGCGGCCGCTCTCGATTGCCTCCCTCCAGTCTCAGTATCTGCGAGCAGATGCCCCCGGAACCTTCCGTGGGGACGAGGCCAATCCGCCTAGAACAGCTGCCTGCTGGCAAGGATTGCTTTCAGAGCGAAGATCCCTCCTACACATTTGGGGAGCGCACATCGGATGGACAGGGAGGCATCCCTCCCCAAATCTACTCCACGGTGCTCGAAAAGTCCCGAATGTCCAACTCGCTCCAACGCGCCATGGTGAACACTTGTCCTTTCAACACAGGGTGGTCAGCAGGCACCCCGGACGCTCCCGCCTGTCTTCCTGGCCCCTTGCTGTGCACAGCCCTGTGCTCACCCGTAAGGAGTCCTGCTGACAGAGTGGGTCTGAGGGTCAGCAGTGTGAAACCACCAGCTGCTCCATGGGAGAAAAAGGGGGCTTTAAAAAACAAACCAACCCGTAGAGAGCTCCAGCCTCAGAGACCCACCGGGCCAGAGACCTCAGAAGGCCTATGCTACCCGGCTTAGGCGTCAGGGTGGGCGAGATGGCTCTGGATTTTACTTAGACACTCACCCACAACGCCTGGTACCTCGGGGAGCTCCCTCAATCCTGGCTCCACCCCTTTCTATCTCGAAGCTTTCACACAGTTTTCTCTCTCTTGCAGTCCTTGGATCAGCGAGGCTGCCCAGCCTGGACTTCCCTCCGGCTGAGCGCCTTCCAAGGAGAACGTGGGACCTGATGTACAGTCACAGGCCTTGGTCGTGGGGCTGGAGCGGTGCCAGAGAATGTCTCACCCCGGGGGTGGGGTCAGGTGGGGAGCCTCTGAGGCCAAGGGCCGTTGGGGTACACTGCATGGTGGGAACCACGAAAGGACAGGACTCCTTGCTCTGTGGGGCGGGGGTGGTGGTGGCAGAGGGTGGAGATGTAGCGACTTGGTCTCCCCTAAAGACCTATGGGCTCAACAACCCAGGCTGGCGTCCCTGGGAGTCAGAGTGGACTGGGCCACAGCGGGCTGTTGGTTAGCTCGCTTTAAGGAGCCTGGTGGCACCACGGTTCAGCGCTGGGCTGTTCACCTCCAGGTTAGACCCACTCGCCATGCCCAGGGGCCACAGGGAGGCAGACTGCCCTGCAAAGGCCTGTGGTCTCGGACAGCCTCTGTGGTGGATGAACCCTGCCCTACTGGGTGGCTGGGAGTCAGAGCCCCGATCCCAGGGCCCCATGCTCCCAGGCAGGCATTTATGTGCCTCCGTGCGTGCGTCCGAGCCCACCAGTGCTCCGTGTGTGCGTCCCAGTCCATCTGCACTCCGCGTGCGCCTCTGACCGGAGCTCAGCTCCAGGCGGCTTTGACAAGCTCATTTCTCAGAAGCATGTCTCTAGGCCTTACTTCCGAGATGCCTCCTGGCGGACACGAACCGTCTCAAACTTTTCGGCTAGTGGCCGCGTGGTGTAAGCATGCACTGACCACAGGCTTGGAAAGCAGCTTGCAGAGAATGCACGACAGCACACACGCATGCACGCATGCACACTGCGCTCCGGGAAAGCTTTTACCTCCAGAAACAAAACTGAGTTTCCAGTTGCTCTTCTTGGTTTTTTTTTTTTTTTTTTTGGGGGGGGGGCATCACTGCCTTCTGGTGGTGGGAGTAGGAGGCCCAGCCCCACTGCTGGAATTGAACCTCCATCCCAGTGGGCCACAGTCCAGCAGGTGCAGGCTTCCCCCAGTCTTCCTCTATTTGATGGGTTTTATTTTTATTTTATGCATCATGGATCTTTTTCGGTCCAGTTTCCCAAGGTGAGCAATACCACCCCCTGGAGACGGGTGCTGGACGGAGTCAAAGCAGATCCTGGATGAGGAACTGTAGAAAGAGGGTTTTCATTGCAGGGGTGTGACCGCGGAGTCATCCTTTCATTCTGCAAAGGGGGCGGTGGTCCGAGCACGTTTGGGAACTTAAGACTTAGAGCTTTCAAAAGCTGGTATTATTTATGCTAAGGCTTCAGGATGTTTGTGGGGTCTAAAGGGAGGACAGATTGCAAGGATTTACATATGGCCTCTTCCCTGGGGGACAGACAGCGGAGCAGTGGGTGAAGGGAGACGTCAGAGGGTGTACAATATAACAAAATAATAGTAATCTATAAATTATGAAGGGTTCATTGGGGAGGGGGAAAGATAAGGAGCGGATGGGGGGGCGGGGGGGGGGAAGGCTCAAGCACAAAGCAAGTGTTTTGAGAACAATGAGGGAAACGAATGCACAATGTGCTTGACACAGTGGATGTATCTGTGGATAAGAGTTGTACAAGTCCCCAATAAAATGATGTTTTTTTTAAAAGATGGTTGTGGGCTGAGCCCTGGTGGCATAGTGGGCGGGACTGCGGCCTACTGGGATGGAGGTTCGATTCCAGCTCCACGGAGCAAAGGCTGGGCCTCCTACTCCCACCACCAGGGCAGTGATGCCAAAAAAAAAAAAAAAGATGTTTGTGGAGAGATTGGATTATCTTTGTCATGAAATTCACGAGCTTCATACCGCTCATCACTGGGGCTCAGCCGCAGTGTCCCCCAGTGTCCTCCCCACAGCACTCTCCACACCCAGCCTCTGTCAGAGGTCATACTTTCTCTGCAGAAGGGATGGATTCAGAGGGGGGTGGGCGTGGGGGGTGTCAGCAAAGAGTGGTCACTTTTCCTGTGGCATCTCTTTCCTCCTTGCTGGGACTCTCTCTGCCCCAGGCCGGGGAGGGGTGGTGGGGTGGGGCATGGGCGCCAGGCACCATGTGGGCTGTGGATGCTGGCACTTGCCAGCACCTGCCGTGTCCCCACCATCCTTGGGTCCCTGGACTCTGTGCCCACGGGCCTGTGGAGCCTACGTTTCCCATGTCACCCTCTGCCTGCAGCCACACGAGGCGGCCCCTGTAGCAACCATGGGGCCCTGGACTTGAGCTAGACTAGTTTGCTTTGTTGATGGGAAATTCCCTTTCACCACGTTCTTTTCTATGCATAGGGTAGTCTCTCTGGTTGTCTCTGGACAACCCAGCCAACCACAGGCGCTTAACTGGTTCCACACAGTGAGGGGGGTGGGGGTGGGGACCTGCCTCCACAACCCTTAGCATCCCCGGAAGCCGCTGAGTGCTTCAAAAGGGACATCGGAGATGACAGACAGAGCACGCACGCATGTTCTCACCAGTTCCATGGAGTCTGGAACAGGGAGGGCGTGTGAGAGAGCGGACGCATTCTCCCTCAGGCGTAGACGCTTCTTGAGCGAGTGAGTCACGTCATGCACATGGGTTCAAGGGTGGACATGTACGAGGGGTGTCACGTGATCGGAAAGGGAGGTACTGGGAGCACACAGGTGACAGCAGGCACACATGTAACACAGTGGGCAGGTCCTATAGTGAGGAAGGTGGCTTTACCTCGGCATGGGGGAGCAATCAATGACCCTTTTCAGAAGGGAACAGGCTGTACTGAGAGTCTGATTGCTCTCCATGGCAGATAACCTTCAAGGACACAGCAAGCAACCACGTGCCTGCAAGCTGCCTCCTCCGGTTGGCATGATTACAGCAGACGTGTTGGGGAGTAACTTTTCTTTTCTTTTTTGGGGGCATCACTGCTCTCCGGTGGTGGGAGTAGGAGGCCCAGTCCCACTGCTGGTGGGGAGTAACTTTTAATCAGGAGAATGTGCCTGGGGTTCAGCTCCAACTGCCGGCCGCAAAGGCCTCCCTCCAGCAGAGTCTGCCCACCCCCCCACTCTCCCTCCTGGACGCAGAGATCTTGTCCACATCCCCGGATTCCCCGTTCTAAGAACGGCCTGAGGAGCTACTTCTGAGATGAAGTCTAGGACCACAAAGGTCTCTTCCCCTTGTGCATACAGTCCCTGTGAGTTAACGCGGCCATCAACACCATTGTGGGCCATCGCCTGGGATTTGGGGTGGGGGAAGGACCAGGATGCCAGCTTTTGAGGCTCCCCGTCCAGAGGTCTCCAAGAGTCTGTGATCTCTCCCGAGGGAAGACAATGTGAAGTTTCTGCCCCTCACCATGAGCTGAGTGTGTGACGCCTGGGCCTGGAGAGGACACATTAGCAGCAGTGTCCATTATTGCCCCTCATGGCGGCCCTGAAAGGAATCAGCTGCACTTTTTAGCTCCCCCTTGGCAGCTTCAATCAAATTTATCAGAATAGCCTGAGGCTTACCAGAGGGTTGGGAGGGCAGCTCACCGGCCATATTCACTCCCCATATCAACATTCCTTTCCTGCTTCTTGTGACAGGGAGGGAGGGTGCAGAGATTTTGAAGCATCTTGAGGCGCACTTGAGGAGCACCCGCTGTAACAGGTGACCCCGGGGAGTCTAACCACATGCTCCGGAGTTGAAAACCACCGGTCCTCCCACACTCAGTGCTCCCAGGGAGCAAGAGGAGGCGTTCTATTCCTGTAAAGAGTTCCAGCCCCGGAAACGCACAGGGGCAGCTCTGGCCTGGTCTGCAGGGTTGACGCGGTGTCGGGGAGAGTGGGTTTCCCATAGTTCAGCAGTGCACGTGTCGGTTCAGAGAGAGTGACACTGCTTGGTGGTGTCCAGCGGACTTGAAAGCCGCTAATGACAATAGTGACCTGTGAGGTTGTGACCAACGGGTCTGATCTTCAGTGGCGTGGTAGGAGCACCAGTCTCCCATGATAGGACTTAAAACACGAGGCAGCCTATTCCACCACGGGGCCTTCTGGCAGCAGCCGGTCAGGCGTCTGGCTGCCGTGGAATGTGGCCTGGTCCTCAGGCCACAGGGCTGATACCATGGGAAGGAAGTTGCCTTAGGGGTGTGGTCTGCTTCTTATCTAGACGGATGCTGTGCATAGTCTTGTGGTTGTCTGCTGGGTCTGGTCTTTGCCTGGGGCTTGTCATCCTCCTTTTCTTGTTTGTACTTGAGCCATCGCCTGCCATTCTGCCCGGGGTTCCCTGGAGCGATCCCAAGTCTGACATACTGGGTGCTGATCTTCCCTCATCCGTGGCCTGTCAAAACTGACCAGCCAACCTTGGATTCCTTTGCCTGAGGCTGGAAGCCTCTCACCTTCCTGCTTATCAAGCCCCTCACCTTCCTGCTGATCTTGAGTGCACCAGTCTGGCCTGACATCAGACCCGGACATGGGCTCGAGACCTACCTGGACGTGGCCTGGCCTGCTTCCACGAGCCGCACTCTAGAAGTGCTTTTTCTTGGCCCCGGGTCCTTTGCTCAGACGTGAGTTTTATAAATATTCCCACTGGTGGTGGCTGGTCTTTTCATTCTATGAACTATGAGTTTCCCAGAGCTGAAGTCAGTCAATAGACGGAGGCCCAATTTACTCATCTATCTGATTATGGATCATGCTTTTGGTGCTCTTTCTAAAACTCCATCCCCATGAAAAGCCACCTTCTAGAAATGTCTTGCCGTTGGTGTGTTGACCTGTGATCCATTCAGCGTTGACTTCTGGGGAAGGTGGACGTCCGTACCTGGGTTCCCCTGTGTCCACCTGTGGCCTTCGTGGTAGAGTGGTTTTGTGTTGGGCTACTCACTGTGTGGTCAGTGGTGTGAAACCACAGCTGCTCCTCAGGAGAGAAATGGGGCTTCCTACTCCTGCACAGATTCGGGTTGTCCAGTTAGTTGTTCAGCATGCGTTGGAAATGTTCTCCTACCTCCATATATCTGCCTGGCTCCTTTTGGGGCTCCCTGTTGTTTTTGGTGGAAATGGAGTCGGCCCCCACCCTTCATCCATGGGGATCCCACATACCACAGAAGGAAAAGCTGCCTGGTCCCTTGCCACCATGCGTGACAGTGTGGATTGCACTGCCTCCTGCCTCCTCTGGAAGGGCCCCTGGATCCCGTCAACATCATAGCCAAGCACATGCCTCTGTGGACCGATGGACAGTGGCATCACATGAAGTGCAGTGGCCAAGAATTGAACTCCTTGGCAACCATCCGGTGGTCAGCGTGGACAGTCGGGATTCCACAGTGGGCGCCCCCCCCCCCACGGCCTCCACGTGTGTGGGAAGTTTAGTCTTTCTGGGGGAACACTGTTGGTATGTGTTGCAGGGAGAAGCCCTCTGGATCTGACCCCCAGTCCCAGCCCCCAGTCAGCGTGTGAAGAGGGGGGCTTGGACCTGTGAGTCCCCGGTGAGGCCTGCAGAACTCATTACTGCCCTCTGCCTCCACTGGGCACTTCTGGTCTTTCGGCACGGGTAGGAGCTCCTACCTGTGCGGTTACCGGGGAAAGTCTACACAAAGCATGAAATGAAAATAGACAGACCCTGAAGGGGCAGAGGGCTGCAGCCTGAACCCGGAAGCAGCTTCAGAAGAAAGGCCCACAGGGCCAGGGCCTTGAAACACAGCTGGAGCAGTCCCTCCCCGCACACAAACAGTCCACACTGGTTTGCTGCTGGTGAGGGTTGGTCATCCTGGCTACACCTGGTTCCCGTGCGGAGGAAAGGTGTCCCACCACTTCCCCTTAATTAGAGACACCGGGTGGCGCCCCGGTTAGGCGTCTTGCTACCCGTCAAGTTACCACCCGGACGAGCCAAACCCACGCCCTCGGGTGATTCCGACGGGGCAGGGTGGGACCGCGCTGCGGTTCCCGTGGCAGCAGCTCGCCACACAATTCTTTACGAAACCCCACTTTTCTCCCCAAGAGGGCTTTCGAAATGCTCATCCCTCGGATCGCGGGCCAGGGCGCTCCGACTCCGCCCCCAGGGCTTCTTAGGGGAAGGCTTCAGTAAAGATTGAAGCCCTGGACACCTTGGGCGCCAACTCTGTCCGGACCTCTCCGGGAATCGACTACACGGCCACGGGCTTTGGGCCCCCGCAGAGTAACGCGAAGCCTTGTACCAGGTCGGGCGGGAGATGTTCCAGCGGCTAATGAGGAGCGGGGGCCTGGAGCCAGCGGGCCGTATTGGAGTGCGCAGCTACTAGAAAGTGTGCGGTAGCCGAGGGCCGCAGCCGGGTAAGCCAAGAGCTGTAATGATGTCAACTTGTTATTTACTTTCCAAATCTGAATGACTGAGCAAGGCGAAAGGAGAATCAATCAAGCACAATGTGACCCTACAGGCGGAAAAAACGCTGCGCGGCACCCCCTCCCCCCAGCGGCGGTGGGGGCCGGGGAGCACGTGTAAGCAGGCCCGAGTTGCATCACGAGCTAGCTCGCCTGGGTTTTCTGTTGCACCCAGGGCTTTTCGATCGCATGCAATCCCTCGGCCTCCGCCTGCACGAGCCCGGCAGCCCGGAGCAGCGCCGGGCTGGCTCCAGGGAAGGCCCCCCCAGGTCCTTCTGGGGGGCCTCGAATGGCCACTGATACGTTATCAGCCCCGTCCGTTCTGCTGATTCACAATTATGGAGACTGTGTAAGTGTGGACTTTTTCTTGATACCGGTGTGGTCGCCGCCGCTCGACATCACGGACCTTCCTGGGGATCCGCAGGCCCGCCCTTGGGAAGCAGGGCCAGCCCCTTCAGAACTCACCCCCTCCCCGCCTCCCACCCAGAGCAACAAACGGTCCAGTGGCCCCAGGACCGAGTGAGGCCACGGCGCAAACTGCCGAGTGGACTGGGCTCCGAGCTCGAAGCCCACTGCATACCACAGGACGTGCCAACGACTTCAGAACGCCCACCTGGGCAGACACGGGGGTGGGGGTGGGGGCCCACTGCCACCAGCTAAGCAGTAGGGTGGGCCGGCGAGGGGTGAGGAGACACGGAAGGGGAGGGCGCTGGGCACACCAGGGCTAGGCCTACGGAGCCGTTGCCACAGCCCACACTTTGCACTTGCCCCGAGGTTTGGAGCCTGACAGCGCGCGAGTCCGCGGGCCCGGGTTCCCGGCCCCCGCCGCCTGTGCCCCAGTTTCTCCCCAAGCATTCCGGGGTGTTTGGCAAAAGACGAGCCCCGGGGGAGTCCTCCCTTTTGGGGAGGGGGGGGGAGGCAGGAACAATTTGGGTGTCCTGGAAGCCGCAGGCTGCTGAGGGTTCTCCCGGGAGCGCTTTGGGTGGGGGAGGGGACCCTCTAGCCGTGGCTACCCCCGTCCCCCCCTTCCGGGGGCCGCGGGGACTGGTGGGGCTAGCGACTGTTTTGCAGTAGGCCTGGGCTCCCTTCCTCCCACACGGGGCCACGAGGCCGGGACTGAGCTCGGGAGAGACCAGAGTTCCCCACCCAGCCCGGGCGGGGGAGCCCGTGGGGGAGGGGCCGCGCAGGACCGCGGGTCCCCAGCACCGTGGGGGGAGGGGAGGGGCCAAGACTCTGGTCCACGGCACTGTGGGGGAGGGGCCGTGTGGGGACGCGACCGTGGGGGGAGGAGCTTGGTCGGGTTCAGGTCCTCCCCAGAGGCCCTGGGGGAGGGGCTGGGTGAAACGGGGGGGGGGGGGCCGCCCAACGGTGGGGGAGG
>PVJH01036207.1:0-18993 GCA_004026705.1 Nesogale talazaci | reverse complement strand
AGGGAGCCACAGAAGCAGGGGCCAGGAGAGGCTCCAGGCGTCAGGGAGCAGTCCCGATGCAGTTTCGTGTTCACACAGGAAGCTGTGGCCGCTGCAGGGCCTCAGTGAGGGTGGGCGGTCTCAGGTCTGCCTTCTCCTCTGGGTTGATGAGGCGGTGAGGCTGCTGTCAAGAGAGCGTGTGACAGGATGACATTGTTTTTGTCATCTCTCCACCACCACCACCACCACCACCACCCCTGGTGTAGAACGGGAGGGGGTTGTTCCAGGGCAAGGGTCCTCAAACTTTTTAAACAGGGGGCCAGTTCGCTATCCCTCAGACTGTTGGAGGGCTGGACTATCATTTAAAAAAACAAATACACCATGAATAAATTCACTGTGGGCCCGGGATGAGTGGGCTGCTAAACAGGCCAGGCAGCGACGGTAAAAACACCCGGTGGGCTGGATAAATATCCTTGGCGGGCCCCATGTGGCCCACGGGCCGTTGTTTGAGGACGCCTGGTCTAGGGGGGTCGCACTTGCCATGAGCCCCCGACTTCAAGGGTAGAGAAGAAAGGTGGGAGAAGCTGTCTAAGGAGCTCGGCTCAGTCCACGTGCTTCAGGCTTTTTCGAGCTGAAGCTGTCTGTCACAGGGCCCTCTCTGGCACACGCTCTGTGAGGAGCAAGATGGGGTCGGTCCTCTTTCTGAGAGTGCTCCACAGACGTCACCAATCGTCCGAGCAGCATGGAACAGCCCAGAGCCCCAGTCACCCCCGCCAGCAGCGCCCCAGCGTGAAGTTCGGAGGTGATTCACGCATCCCCCGGAAGAGGTGGGAGCACCGAGTCAGAAAGTCTTTGGTGTGGAATGTCCCGCAAGCATGCGGGTAGGTCCCCTGACCCATCGTGCTCACAGCACTGTAGCGATGACTGGGAAAGTCTGCATCCTCCTTAGCAGGATCAGAGGACACTGGATTGTGTCCTGAGAAGAGATGTCTAAGGCGGAACCCCGAGTGCCTGTGAATGTGGCCTTATTTGGAAACAGGCCCTGGACTGTGGCACGCCGTCCGAGAGGAGTTCACGCTGGATTCGTTGTTATGGGTGGGTGCTGTCTGGCTGATTTCCGGCTCTCCGCGACCCCGTGTGATGGAGCCAAGCAGCCCAATTGGGTTTTCTGGCCGGCTGATGGGTTGGCACTGTCATCCCTCAGTGACTGAAAGAACGATGTTCTTCTAAGGAGAGGGAGGATGCCTTGTGATGGCAGAGGCAGGGATTCGAGTGACTTGTCCAAAGTCCAGAAACATTGCCCTAGGCTCGTCACCCTCGGTCCCCCGAAGCCAGGAAAGAAGAGGGGTGGGACAGATTGCCCCTGGGAACCTCCACTAGGAACCAGCCTTGCTGGAACTGGGGGAGAGCAGACCCCCCCATTTTGCCAGACCCCCCCACCACCACCACCACCACGTGGCACTGTGTTAGAGCCAGCGGCGACGTGGATGGTGCCCCAGACTACATGCAGTACTGTCGGGAGGCAGGCGGTTTCACCCACGTGACCATCCGCTGCGCTTTGGAGGGCTTCTCCTGCCAGGCCTCTTCATCAGAACTGACCGTCCTTGGGAGCAGTGGAAGCAGGAACTGTGGACACAGCTGAGGGGAGGGGGCCAGGTGCCTGCTGGCCGTCAGAGTAAACATTTTCTCAAAGGTGGTAGCCTGGACCCAGGCTCTCCTGCTGGAGCTCCGAGGGAGGCCAGGGTGAGAGTCCTGCTGCCATCTCAGGGCCCTCCTGACTCTTCCTCTAGTGCTTCAGAGCCCTGGTGTCACTGCCCTTCAGACGCCTGACTGGCCTGATCGTTGTCCCCCAGGGGACCACGTGCCTCTTTTCTCTCGTAACTTTCAGGCCTCTAGTTTTTCTACTTGATTCTCCCTTCCGTGGCCTGGATGTTTTCATGCTGCGATGTTGCTTCCAAATTCCCTGTTTTTCCCTTCCGTGCTTAATGCTGGGTGGTTTTCTCAGACCCCTCTCTCCCAACTGCTCTTCAGTTACTTGTGTTTCTCACTGGGTACTTTTCAACAACCCAGCTGTCCACTTTCCATCATCTCTCACGCTTGCTTTACAGGGATCACGCTTTCCTTCATCTCTTTGGCCATATGGAGCCTTCTTATTTTAAAGCCCTTCTTGTCCAGACTGTCATTTCTGGGGTGTGATGTCACTCTCGCGGTGAATCCGCCGCCGGCCCTGCATTTGTTTTTGGGAGATGTTCATCTGTGAGATCATGTTTGGTGGGGGCTTTATTCTGTGGAAGACACGGGGCTTCCACAATTCTGTGGGAAGATTCCATTATCTCTTCCTTTCACTTTCCCGCTGACTTAAGCCTCAGCCTGCTCCGTGCTCCCACACCCTGTTATGGACGTGTCCGCGTGGACAGACTGCTGGCTGCCCCTGCAGGCCACACAGGGGCACTGCACTTGGGTCCATTTCCACTTGGTTTTCTGTGACACACACACAAGTTCTCTCTCTCTCTCTCTCTCACACACACACTGCCATCCTTTCAATTCTGACTCATAGCAGCCCAGGAGGGCAGGGTAGACCTGCCCCTGTCAGTTTCCAAGACTGTGACTCTGTATGGAAATAGAAAGCCTCCTCTTTTCCCCACAGAGACACTGGTGGTTTTGAACCGCTCACCCTGCAGTTAGCAGTCCAACATGTAGGCACCAGGGCTCCCTGGGCTGTCCCAGGATAAGACTTTCATAGCGTGTGGGCAGTGGGGAAGCTTGGCACACTCGTCCTTTTTTTTTGGTGGGGGAGAGTGAAATGTGAATATTCTCAGAGCCTTGGAGAATCTAAATTCTTTCTTAAGGGTCAACCGTGCCCTTCCCTGCCATGCTCAGAGTCTCTGGTTTCCCGCTCATCTCCTTGCCAAAGGCCTGGGTGGGACTGGCGCCTTTGGCACAGAGCTCTGGTTCAGATCATCGGGGTAGAGTGTGTTCGTCAGGGTTGACTAGAGAAACAAATCTAGGTCTACACTCCGCTGGGTGTAAAAGGGAGTTTTATACCTAAGAGCATTTGTACGTTGAGAAGGCATCCCAGTCCAGTTAAAGTCCACAAGTCCGATACTAGCCCGTATGTCCAGTACCAATCTATAAATTCCTTTTCAGACGCACGCAACACATGTAATAATGCCAAGTGCAGGAAGATCACAGGCCAGTGGGTGGAGAGTCTTGTGGGTCCAGTGGCAGTGGAAGCACCCCAGCACTGACGGGGTCTCCACGTGCCTCCTCCAGCTCCAGGACTCTTGGGAAGCTCCATGTCTCTTGTCAACAGGAATGTCTCAGAATGAGTCACACCGAGGGAATGTGTCTGCCCTCCAACGAGCTGATGATCTCCACTGCACCTCCAGATGAGGTCACCAGGCTGCCACCCGACTACAGGCTAAACTCCACCCCTTCACTCTAATCATCTTAAATTGACAACAGATGATGTAACTACCACATACAGTCAGTGGTCTCACCACCAGCCCCATTACAGCAGATATCTGGCTGGTCTACTGTGCAGCTTAGATTTCCGTTGGCTGCAATGACTTTCAGGTACCAGGAGATCCTGTCAAACTCATCTCCATATTAGTGAGTGAGTGTGTGTGTGTGTGTGTGTGTGTGTATGTGTGTGTTCTCTCCCAGCATGTTTTGGTAGTTACAGAATTTCATGACAACTTGAAAATGCATACAAGTGTAGGGGTGGAGCCTAGCCTGTCAGTCGGGTCACAGCCTGATGGTGACTCCATGTGGGTGTAATCTCCTAAAGAGGACCGTAGGAACCACCCCATCTCTCTCTGCCTCCACCTTCCTCCTGGCTGGTGCTGGCAGCCAGAGCCCTGGAGATACTCCCACCGCCACGGGATCCACAAGAGTTTGCACCCACCGGCCTGTGACCTTCCTGCATTCTGTATCATTGCAGGTGGCTGCATGAGTCTAAAGGGGGACTTGTGGACTGGTCTTGGACTTAATGGGCTTGAGTTGCTCTGGGCTGGGATGTTTTATTGATGCATCGTTCCTTCTGGATACAAAGCTCGCTCCGACGTGAGCGTCCCTGGATCTGTTTCTCTCATCATCCTGGCCTGATCACACCTGTCTATGTGTGCGTTCCGGCTGCCATCTGTAGCAGACATCACAGCTCCCCCAGAGAGCCGTAAAAAATCCTACCTCAGATGATTTTTCCCATCGCCGAAAATCTCCCCGTGGGCTTGCGCTTGCTTAAAATAAAGCATCCCTTCCTTCCGTGGGTGGAAAGCCTCCGCAGTACCCCTGTATCCTCATCAACCTCATCTTGCTTTCTGTGCCCTGCCGGCCTGTCTGCCCCTCCCAGAACCTTTGTGTCCGGCTGGCCCCTCTCCCTGCAGGACTCTGCTCCCGACTCCCCATGTGCCTGTTCCCCCTTGCCCTTCCCTCTCAGCCAAACGGCACCTCTTTAGAAGCGTTCCTCCGACTCCCCAAATAAGTCGTCGCCACACTCCCTAGCTCGTTGCCTCCTCGTCTCTTGTGTGCCATCCCCATCCCTGGGGGGATGATCTTGATGGTGCGTCCCAGGGCCTCTAGTGCTTTCTCCCTCCTCCCCGTTTCAGAATGGGGGCTCCACGCGTCTAGGACAAACCCCTCTTCTTGCTGCTTCCTCCTCAGCCTCCTTCACAGGAAACAGGATTTCTCCCCTCCCCTCCAGCTTACCCACCCCCACGCGTCTCCTGGGTAGCCGGATAATTCTGATCTGTGCCAGTTCTCCTTGGTTCCTACCCAGAATCTCTCAGACAAGGCCACTAGCTCCGAGAGTCCAAAGATCCACGGTCACGTTCAGTGTGATCTTGGCCAACTCCTTGCACTTGTCCACGAGTCTCCACTTCTTCCTCCCAGATGTGGAGCGCCGGCTGGAAGGTGGAGCCTGTGAGAAGGGAGGGGGGATGTTCTCGGAGCCTGGGGCACAGCTACAGCCATCATGCCAGGTTGGAGGTCAGCGTGTTCCAGAACACCCTTCTCAGTAAAGGGCTCCTTTAAAGGGCAGCACGCTCCCACCCCAGCCTTCCCCCTCAGCCCCTGCTGGTTGGTGTCCCTTACATCTCGTGGTCTCTGCGCTGGGTGACCTGTTGGGAACGTCAGGCATTATATTAATTAGGAACGATGAAGAAAGCTCTTCTTTCATGAGTGTTGTGTCTCCCCTGCCCACTGGGTGTGGCAGCTCTGTGATCTTCAGCAGTCCTCCCCCCGCCAAAAAAAAAAGCTGGTCAGGGTTCAGGAGCAGCCCAGAAGCCATCTGTGGTGCTTTGGGGACCTGCACGGGGCTCCGAAGTCAAAAGGGAAATGCACGTAAAACCATGCACATCTCATACGGAGGGTATCATTCGAGTCACAGTGGTTTCACTTGTTTGCAAAAACCCACTTCCAGCCCTCCAGTGGTCTCTAAGGGCAAGTTTAACTTCTCCGTCCCCAAAGCTTGCCGACCCGGGGCCAGTCCAGTGACCCCATCAAGCAGGAGACCTGTCCTCTGACCACGTTCCACGTTCCCGAAATGCCAGGTGCCAGACCAGGGAGGCACTTGACCCGATCACACCTCGGCCAGAGGAGGGAGGAGCGGACGGACCGACGTGGGGTGGCCCTATCACAGAGCACACTAACCGGGCAATCGGTGCCTGAGAGAGCAGGGTCCCCATCACAGCTGGCTCATGGCCGAACTGGGTACCGCCCCGGGCTGGCTGTGATATTACACCTGACAGCCATGGGGAAGAGAGGGCCGCTGGAGCCTGCTAGAGCCCAGGTCAAGCTTCCCGGAGCAGGCGGGGGTAGTGGGAGAGAGTGTACCAGAGCAGTCCTGCATCTCCAGCCTAGGTCAGAGCCTGGCGTCCCCAAGGCTGGATTCTTCTGTGGGCTTGTTTTGTTTGGCCCGTGCCATGTTTTTGAGAAATCAGAACTGCAGGTCTTTATATGGCAAACACAGTCTTGGCGCCACACTCTTCCCTGATTGCTTTCCTCCTTGCTTGCACCAGCCTGGACTGCCCCCCCTGCCCCCCACCTCACACCCCAGCCTCTGGTTGAAAGCCCTGGGGAGTCCTTTGAAACAAGTCTTAGCATCAATAAGCCCCATTCCCCAGGGGACATGCCAGGGCTGGGCGGGAGGCAGGTGTATAAAAATCAGCAGTGGCTCTTCATGCTTATTCACGAGCTGCTGGAACGTAGAGTTGAAACAGATTCTATTCACTGAAGCAGTAAGAGCCAGAGCGGCAGTTCCCCACCTGTGTTCACAGGGGTCGCCCCGGCGTACCACATGACAGATGTGAATAGGCCACAGAGCTGTTCAGGCAGGACACGCTGCAAGCCTCTTCTAGGGCTGCTAAGAAAGGGTCACACGTTGGGCTATAGTCTGCGTGGTCTGCAGTTCGAAACCACCGGCAGGAGAGAGACTGGCATTCCTCTCCGATAGACAGTGACCGTGTTGGAAACCGATCGAGGGTCCCTGTGAGTCCCATGGCTGGGAGTTTGGTTTGGGTTTGTTTGTTTTTATTAAAAGCTCACGGGGCAGGTCACGCCTCTGTCAGCCTCACTCCGGCTCCTTGGGCCCAAAGTGCCCAGAAACACCCCAGTCCAGTTCGCCTCAGCCCAAAGGCCCTTGGCCCTCGTTTCGTGGGTCAGGAAACCAGCTCCCTGAATTAAGTGCCAGAGCTACCCCTCTCTCCACAAGCTGACCTCCTGCCCCAAAGAACTGAGCTTTACTTGCTCTGGGGGCTGGGAACACCACTGCTCTGGCCCCTGGTCTGCCGCTGTTCCATCACTTCTGCAGGGTCAGCGCTGTCTGGCTCAATGCACAGGAGTCTCAGGGTCCAGAGGACTCGCTCCGCTCCTGGCTCTTGCTGGACGTAAGATGCCTCGCCTCTGCTTCGGAGGTGACTCATTCTATACCCAGCAACTGTCAATTCCCAAGCATCCCGTGAACCAGCACGCACAGCCAGGGCCTGTCAGTATCTTCTCCACCGTCTCTTACCCAGACGCATCAGGAAAAGGCAGTCGGGTGGGAGTTGCAGAGGCTCTGGAGAGAAGAGCCACATCAAATCCGCTGCCCCGCTGACTGCGAGGTCAGTGGTTCAAACCCACCAGTTGCTCCTGGAGAGAAAGGTGAGACTATCTTCCAGAAGGATACAGCCTCAGAATCACTCCTGTAGTGTTGCTGTGCCAGTGGCTTTGTTCATCTGTTTAATATATATAGCAGATGAACCAATGGAGAGATGTTCTTTGTTCTGGGTGAAACTATGGAATTTATAAAGATGTTAGTAGTTCTTCCCACTGTCACTTATACCTGTTTGTCATCCGAACTCCAATAGAGAAGGGAGGAAGGGGGAACAGACCGCAATGATCAACTCAGAACACTCCCTCCCCCAGGGGATGGACAGCAGAAAGGTGGCTGAAGGGAGGAGGGGAAGGAAGGAAGGGAAAAAAGAGGAGCTGATACCAAAATTTCACAGTAGAAAGTCAATGGTTAGAAAAAGATGATGGCCACATACGTATGAATATGCTTGATGCAATTAATGTCTGCAATGTAATAAAAGCTGTAAGAGACCCCAATACAATGATCTTTTTTTTTTTTTTTGGCATCACTGCCGTGGTGATGGGAGTAGGAGACCCAGCCTTTGCTCCGTGGAGCTGGAATTGAACCTCCATCCCAGTGGGCCGCAGTCCTGCGCACAACCACTACGCCACCAGGGCTCAGCCCCACAATGATCTTTTTTAAAAAAATCAAAAGAAAACAAAACTCCAATAGAATTTTTTTTGAAACTTGTTAAATCTTTCTGGAGTTTATCTGAAAGAAGGTGAACAATTTACAACATTGAAGATGGTAGTAATGAGGAGAGAGTCACCCCCACGACACAGGAAAGCATTTTAATTGAAAAAGTGAATTAATGGTTTCGGTATAAACAGGTCAGTGGGACAGAATAATTAGCCCAGAAATAAAATCCTAGTGCATACTTAAATTCATTACATTGCCTCACTGCCAATGAGTTCATTTCAGCTCACAGCACCTCTACAGGAGAGAGTAGACTCGTTCCGGTGGGCTTCTGAGATTTTGCATCTTTACAAGAATAGACGGCCTCATCTTCCTCGAATAGAGCAGCAGGTGGGTTCGAACCACTGACCTTGGGGTGGGGTGGGTGGCTCAAGGTGGCATCCACTGTGCCACCCAAGCTCCTCATTATATGATAGAGGGGAACAGAAAGACCACTGGATAAAGTTGGATGAGGTCGGTGTGGCTAGGTATTCGTGAGGGAAAGAGGCTATTTTAGATCCTCGCCTAATCATTCCAGATCGATCCGAGAGTGTAACTTGAGGTGGGTGGGGAGGGAGGAAGAAAGAAAATCTAATCGTTAATACAAACCCAAACCCCGAGGACGGGAGAAGCAAGCATTTGGGGACAGGAGAGGACCTGTGAGTTAAAAAAAAAGGCAGTCAATCTTATCACAGTGAAAAGGACGCCCGTGATCACAAAATGGGTCCAAATCCCAGAACAAGATCTTAGGTCAAGTAACAGAAACAGAAGTTTTCACTGAAGGGAGAGGCACGAATGAGACAGAGGTACCAGGCCAAGGAGAATGGGAGACAGGACATTGGCAAGTCAGATGCTTCAACGGATTTTGTCCGGCAGGGAAGGGAAGCCCCAGGGCTGATGGGGCTGGACAGCTCTTTCTTTTTTTTTGGGTGTGAGGGGGGGCATCACTGCCCTCTGGGGGTCGTGGGAGCTACCCAGCACTGCTCCTGAGAGCTGCTACTGGGTTTGAACCACCAAGCCCGCGGGCTGCAGTCCCGCACTCAACCACTTACGCCACCGGGGCTCAGCCCCGACAGCTCTTTCTAAAAAGCGGCGTCACCTGGACATGGACATGTGAGTGGATCTCAAGAAACCCACTCCGAAAAGAAAGAAACCAACGTGACCCAGGGTCATCACCGCCAGTGAAGGAGAAACGGTGGCTGCGTGGGGTCCAGGGGTGGAGTCGGCACTGCGGTTCTGTGGAGGGTGGGCGGATAGTTGGGAGAGAGAGCTCCATCGTGGTTGCCCGACACAGCGTCTCCGCCGCGGTCTGAGCGGTACGTGTCGGAACTGTCGCACGGGAGAAGATTCCGTGGCCGCCCTTAGATAAAGCGAGCTCCCCGTGCGTGCAGGGGAGAAGGCCGTGTCCTAGAATAGAAGGTGGCGAGGCCGCCCAGCTCTTCTTGATGTGATGACATCATCGAATCGGGTGACCGGTGGATGAAATGCTAATATCACTGTGACCAGCCCCCCTCCCCCCAAAAAAAAACGGAAGAGAGGGGACATCCACAGGAGGAAAGCTGAGGGGCTGGGCAGGGACCCTGTGCACGCAAGTGCCACGTGCAGGGGGAGGCACCCCAGGCAGGAGCAGATGCTCACCCTGCAGCTGGAGAGGCGGCTAGGGAAAGGAGACCCCGAGAAGCTCCCGACTCCAACGCCCCCGGGCGCAGAGGGGAGGGATGTGGCAGGTAGACAGAAGAAGGACATCGTGCTCAGTCAAGAGGAGGGGCAGCAGGAGACGGGTGGACTCGGTGGCGGCTCCAGCAATGGACTCGGGCAGAGGCACAACAAGCCAGGAGCGTGGCTGGGGGCCGTCGGGGTTCCGTTTGGTTGTGCCCGCCGGGCTCGCTACTGGTCAGAACAGGCTCGAGGGTACCCAGCAGCACAAAGCGTTTTCTCTGCGCCTGTGACGTCTCCATCCAGCGCCTGCTTCCCGGTTCATTTCATCTCTCCAGCCGTTCGTTCACCGGACCCCATCCCAGCGGACGCTCGCCAGGAATCTGTTGGTGCGTGAGGCAAGACAGGCCTTTAAACCACCCAGAAAAAGCCCCCAGCCAGAGACAAAGGATCGTGCAAGTCAACGAGACTCCAGAAGCTTCTAAATAATATTCTCATACTGTTCAAGAGGACGGAGTTTCCTAAAACAAATAGGATTTGCTATGGGGGAGTGGGGGGGAAACAGACCCTGACCATTTTATTAGAGCATCTAGAAGATGGTCATGGATGCCTCTCACCTGGTCGGAAGGAGAGGGCGCCGGGTTTGGAAATGGAACAGCTAAGAGATGCAGAGAATCACCCCAGAAGGGTCAGCATCCGGCTCCCTGGACTTCAGAGAAAGGACACAACCGAGGAAAGGGAATGAAGAAACGTGACGTTCAAGAAGCGTCTGCTGCAAACACACCTGGCCACCCAAACAAGGGACAGCAGACGTGCCCAGCCCAGCAAGTGACGGGACCCCCAGGCACGTGGACGCGGTGGCATGTCAGAATGCCCCAGGTACAGAGGGGTCTCCTCCAGGCTTCCTGAGCAGAAACAGCAGGCCTCGGGCCAAGAGAAGGAGAGTCGGGGAGGCCACTCAACCCTTTCTAGAGCAGCCGCGAATGCTAGTCGTCACACGCCTCCTGCCTGCTGGGGAGACGTGCTGTCCACGCCCAGCCCAGTGCCTGATGAAGCAAGAGGACCGAACAAAGGTGTTTTCAGACACTCTAGGATAGGCGGCTTCCCGCCAAGAACCCTGCCTACTGGGGGGTGCCCGCCAGCTAGAGAGAAACCAGAGCAAAAGGCAGACGCATGAGAATAAAAGGCAATAAAACATGAGACCCAGGAGTCACGGAGCCAGGACAGAAGTTGGCGACGGATGCCCAGGGCCTGCCTCCCTGGGAAACAGAGGGTCCCCGCTCCCCTCCCCGGAGATTTGCGTCTCTGGAAAAGAGCTGAGGATATGTATGTAGACAATTGTGCAACTGAAATAACCAAAGGCCTCTTTACCTCCCGTCAGAGCGCAAGAATGGGAGAGCAATAGACATGTTTAGCCCGTGGGTCTGTGGCGAACCCGCGGGTACATCTCCTCATACGTTACAGTGGTGCTCACGTTACCAAGACACGTGGGTGATTGTGTTGGGAGGACGGAGAGAGGGAGGGAGGGGTGTCTTAAGAGAATAAGCTCCCCCACATTGAATTGATTCTCACGCACGGCGGCCCTGGGGCACAGAGAGCTACTTCTGGAGAGCGTCTGGGGTCTTACAGGCTTGAAGATAAACTAGCGGCCATCGAGCCGAGAAGCAACAAGCCCACCTGGAAGAAGCACACCAGCCTGGGTGATCACGGGGTGGTGATAGCATCAGGTAGCAGGCACCAGAGAACAGAAGCTCATGCCAATGCAAATGTGGGGGTGAGTGCGGAGGGGAGACCCAAAGCCCCTCTGTAGACAGCTGGACCTCCCCTTACAGAAGGGTCACAGGGAGGAGATGAGCCAGTCGGGGTGCAGGATAGCAATAATGAAGCAGGCCACTTCCCTCCCGTTCTTTAGTGCTCCCCCCGCCACTCCTATCATGATCCCAATTCTCCCTTCCACGTTCTGCTAGATCGGAGGATGTACACTGGTACAGACAGAGGTGGAAGCACAGGGAAACCAGGACAGATGAACCCCTCAGGACCAGTAACGGGAGTAGGGATGCCAGGAGGGCAAGGTGGAGGAGAAAGGGGGAACTGATCACAAGGCTCTACACCTAACCCCCTCCCTGGGGCATGGACAATAGAAAGTGGGTGAGGGGAGACATCACACAGGGTAAGACGTGAAAAAAAATTATAAACTGTCAAGAGTTCGTGAGGCGGGATGGTGGGGGAGGAACGGGAAAAGAACTGAGACCAAGGGCTGAAGTAGCAAAGGAATGTTTTGAGAATGATGATGGCAACAAAGATACAAATGTGCCTGACACAATAGATGGATTGATGGATTGTGATAAGAGCTGTATGAGCCCCCAACAGACTGGTTTTTTTTAAAAAAAAGAATTCATCTTTACAGGAGTAGAAAGTCTCTCCCTCTTCTCACAAGCGAAGGAAATAGGTCACAGGATAATCCAGGAGAGTTTGTTCAATTGTATCTGTTAAAATAGAATGCGACCTAGGGAATGTGTAACATTGGGCAATAAGCAGGTGTATTCATTGTTGTCGTTAGCACCCTTGAGTCAGTCGGTCTGACACACGGCAACTCGGATGGACATGAGAAGGACACACAGCCCCCGGAGAGGCAGTCCTTCTCAATAAGGGTCTTCCTGGTTCTCAGGGCCCCCGGACTCTGCCCGGCAGGACGACCCCCTCCAGGGAGCACTCTCCCTGAGAACGAACGTGCCCAAAGTACGTGGGGCCATGTCTCGCCACCCTCCCCTCCGAGCTGCACTCTGGCTGGGCGTCTCCCAAGACGGATTTGTTGGCTCTTCCGGCGTCCATGGGTCGTCCTTTGTTTTTGTTCTAAAAAGCTTATTACTATCCGTTAAAGGAAAAAGTGGTGAAAAGCAAGACTGACTTTGAGGAGTGGAATTCAGTGGCCAGCAGGGCGGGGCGGGGGGCGGTAAGGGGTAAGGGGGAGTGTTGTTCCTGGAAAGGAAAACATGACTGTTGTTTGTTTTGAAAAGCTGCCCATCCCCTTTGATTTTGAAACTGTATTCTGGATGATTTTGATATATATATAAAAAAAAAGGAAACCGGTACAAGAATTAAAAATGGGGCTGAGTCCCGGTGGCGTAGTGGTTGTGCGCGGGACTGCGGCCCACTGGGATGGAGGTTCAATTCCGGCTCCCAGGAGCAAAGGCTGGGCCTCCTACTCCCACCACCTGAGGGCAGTGATGCCCCCCCCCCAAAAAAAAATAGAGAGAGCTACTGCTGGATCTGAACCGCCAGCCCGTAGTCCCTCGCACAACCACTACGCCACTGGGGCTCAGCCCCGTCCTGTCATAAACTTATATTAACCCTCAGCTCCTTCGGTGAGTCGACATGGATGGCGTAGAGAACATATAAAGGAAGACAAATATTCATAAACACAGGAACAATTAGTAAAAGCATGGCAGGATTTGTGCCTTTTTTGAGAGGAGGGGGAGTTATAGCCAAATCAAAAACGGGCAGGGTAGAAAGACGGGGCACTCCGGTGATGATACTAAGAGAAGGAGGTGGGACTTGGGGGCAAGCAGCCTAACTACTATGTCAAGAGCCCCTCAAAATAGTGATACTCTTCAACCCAGCAAATCCGCTTCTAAGACGCTGTCCCAGGAACATCTGTTGACAGGTAGAGACGTCGTCTCTGATGCTCTCACAGCCAGGAAGCAGTGTCGCAGTTGTCAGAGTAGATAGCCAAGTCCGCCCCCGGGTGCAGACTGGCTTTCTCCTGTTCCTGAGGCGAGGCTGACTGCACAGTGACCCAAGAGGCCAGTGTCGAACTCTTCCCTGTGGGGCTGAGGCTGTCGATCCCTCCGGAAGCAGCCAGCCTCGTCTTCTTCCCGGGCAGCAGCGGGTGGGTTGGAAGGACATCGATGGGTGCCCGTGGGACACCAGGAACTGCACTGGGGGTAGCTGACGCCAAGGTGGGTGGCTCAAACCCACCAGCTGCTCTGAGGGAGAAAGGGGGGCTGTCTGCTTTCATAAACGATGTACGGTTGGGTGTCCTGTGGGGTCACTCACTGTGGCAGTGGGATGAGGTTTGGGTTTGGGTATGTGAGTTTTCTGCGGACTGTCGGAGCTTTCTCGGTCGCCAGGCAGACTTGCCGGTGTGCTTTCTGGGCCCCGTAAGTGCTAGGTCTTCACCGGCTTGTTTTACAGGAAGGAACTCTGCAGAGGGGGCCGTGGGCCTGGATCAGACCCCTGTGCGAGCTGAGCGGGGGACCCCAGACAGGAAGAGGGGGCCCTCAGGGAGCCCCCAGTCCGCCCTTTACCTGTCATCTAAGTCAGGGACGGCCAGGTGCTGTGGGCCTGCTCTCTCCTGCCGGCTCCGGGAAGAAGCTCAAGGGATTTGAGACTGTTGTCGGAGCCCGGAGCCGAGAGGCCTCTGAACAAGCTCGCACCTGCTGGTTCACTGCAGCTGTCTGGGGCGAGGACCAAGCTGCAGCATGGAGGGAGAGCGGGAGGTGGGAGGAGGGAGGCAGCTGCCACTGCGGGCGCAGGGCCAGGCCTGCGAGACCTGGGTGGAGAGGATGTGTGTGTCCGGGCCTGACAGGTGGGGCTTTGTGTCCTGGGGTGCTGTCATCCGGAAGGGCACCGGCAAGCAGCTCCCCCCACTCCCCTTCCTGCTTCCTCTCACCCCGAGAGCCTGGCGGCCTGCCAGCCCCTCTCTCACTCCTCACTCCTGTAGTCTCCAAGAAAGCCTTCTCCCCCCCCCCCCCCAACCTCCACCAGGCCTGCAGGCTCGGTGCAGGGGCTCCCCTCTGGAGTCCAGAGCCCAGATCTCCTGGGTCAGTGGGCCTCCAGCTACTTTCCAAGCCCCTCTGCCTGGCACCCTGGTGGCACTGCCAAGGGTGGGAGGGGGTCCCAACAGCAGAGGCCCCGGGCAGCATGGACAGGCACCAGGCTGGTGGTCAGAGTGCAGGAAAGGCAGGGCCCCGTGGGGTATGACACGAGATGGAGACCTCCGGCAGGGTAACGAGTTCCGCGTTCATCTGTCCACCCAAGGGTCGGCAGCTCGAATCCACCCAGACGTGAGTGAAGCACTCGGAAGGCAGGTCTGGAAATGCGTTGCCAAAAGGTGCAATTCACAGAACCAGACTCACGGTCCCTGAGTCTACGCCGACTCGTCTCGACCTGGAGGGACAGCAGAGAACCGCCCTGGGGGCTCCCAAGACACTGAACCCATGGAAGGCAGAAGCAGAACAATGCATTTGGGTGGCGGAGCGGGCAGAGGCGATGGAAAGTCCCACAGGCTGCCAAATGAGCCCACAGGTCTGCCCTGGCAGAAATCCAGCCAGGATGCTCCCCAGAGCACGGAGGACAAGACCCGGACTCACTCACTCTGGACGTGCCGCCAGGAGAGACCAGTCCCTGGAGAAGGACATCCTGCATGGGAGGATGGAGGGGCAGCGACACAGGGGAAGGCCCTTGACGTGTTAGAAGGTCCAGTGGCTGCCAGTGCGGTGGGCTTCAGGCAGGACAACAACTGTGCAATGCAGATGGGGCAGGGATGAGAGGACAGCGTGCCGTTCTCCTATGCAAGGAATCGCTGTGGTTTGGAACCATCTCGGCAGCCCCTTAAGAACCGCTTTCTCTCCCAAAGAGCAGCCGGCGGTTTCGAACTCCTGACCCGGCGGTTAGCAGTCCAACACATAACCGCTCTGCCACCAGAGCACCTCCAGGACGGTGCTGTCCCGCGCTGGCCCGTGTGGCGTCGTCTGGAGTTGGCATGGTCTCCGCGGCACCTGGAGGGGCGTGGGGTGCGGGGGTGCGGGGTTCAAGATGCCTCCGAGGCGTTTCAGAAGAAAATGAGGGGCGCCTTGGGTGGGGGCTTGTGGCGAGCTGATAAAGGAGGCCGCCTCTGGGAAGAGGTTTTTATCGCTGGGGGGCACATGAGGGAAATACTTCCGGGAGGAAACTGTCTCACAGAAATGGCCAGAGACTTAAAAGAGACAGCTTCTGGGGACGGCGGCCTTGCTGAGCAGATTGGGCCGTAGGGTGCAGGCTGGGAAGGGAAGGCAGACTTTAAGGATGTCACAGGGAGGCACTGGCAAGATCCGCTTTGTGTTGCAGAAGCCTGCTTCTCTCACCACAGAGGGGAGAGGGGCTGGAGCAGGAGAGATGGGACCAGCAGATCGAGCCAGCACAGTGATGTCCAGGATAGTAAGGAACGCCCTGGATGGGGCAGAGGAGCCCTGGTGGTGTAGTGTTTACAGGTGGGCCTGCTGCTACCCACAGGCCAGCAGTTCAAAACCACCAGCCACTCTGCTGCAGAAAGATGAGGTTTCCCACTCCTGTAGAGTTACAGTCTCGGGGACCCACAGGATCGTGAGCGGCTTGACAATGATGAGTGAACACTCAGTGACACGTCCGAATGGCCGGTTTATTCACTGCAAACATTCGTTGCAAGCATCACACACCAAACAATGGGGAGTCTCAGGTTAAGTGGAAGTAAAGTATAATGTAGCAAGCAAGTATAATGGTATATAGCCATAAAGGTGTTAAAGTTAAAAATTCCAGTGCCTTATGGCCAACGCCTTCATCGGTGGACTCACCCTGGGCCCCAGGTGGAGAGAGGAGGAGTTGATGCCTCCTGGATCCCAGCTCTCTGACTTGACCAACTCCGGGGTCCAGGTGTTGCACACCGTCGTAAGCAACGTTTTGGAAATGCCCATGACGTTCGCTTGCCTTGGCTGCTTCTTACCAGTCTGATCCATTCGGCGGTCCTATGTTGCGTGTTCTTCTGGTGGGAACGCGTGATCTCCTGCCTTTACAGGGAGGTTGTGTGTGTGCCTTTGATCGATCGCGGGAACGTGTACTCTCTTGACTTGTCTGGGGGAGGTTGTGTATGTGCATCCGGTGGTCCTACGTCGAATCATCTTCTGGTGAGAAAGCGTCATCACTTGTCGTAGGAGGTTAGCATCTTGCCAGGCAGTTTTCACAGAGTGGAGTTCCTTGTGCTCTCATCCTGTGGGCTGCTCGGCTCCAGTCCAAAGGCTGCTGTGAGTGAGTTTGACTCTGTGGCAGGGAGTTTGGGGGGCTTCTGGAGCCTCGTGCCGAACTCTGTGGATGGGATGCCCGTCCCCCTGACCCACGCGGGTCCTGATCCAGCAGCACCGGTGCTGCAGGGCAGCATGCTGGGGACCGGTTAGCTGGCTCGCTTGGGTGTCTGAATTTCGTAGCAGGGTGTTTGGGAGCGTGGGCGACTGTGGCTGTATGTGCATGACCTTCAGCATTCCAAGGTCACCGGCCTGCATCCGAACATTCCTTCCTTCCGTCTGCTTCGGTGAGACCAGCGCTGACCTAGATACAAGCTGGAAAATCCTTTGCATTTATTCATCGAACAGGCATTTATTGAACCCCCCACCATGAGCAAGCAGTGCACCCCCCCCGGGGGGTCGGGGGTGGGCCAGGGAGTGGACACACCCGTCTAGCTGCTGCCATCACACCTCTGCTGGATGGACAGATGCTGGACATGTGACGGACTTGCTGTGGCCCCCACGGAGGGCAGGTGCTGTGGGTGGAGAGTGGCAGATGGACCGTGGCGCAGGGATGCGGGAGAGGGAGGCTGGGACCGAGACCTGAAGTTGCTAGAATGGGGATTGATGGGAAGGGGAAGAAGACAAGAGCATTCGGAACTGAGCACTAGAGCAGAGGTTCTCAACCTGTGGGTCGTGACCCCTGCTCTCTCCCAGACTCGATGGCAGTGAGTTCGGGTTGAGTCGGGAGACTGAGGGGTCTTACAAGGGCCCAGGAACAGACCCGTGGGGGCTCCCGCACGTTGCCGTGGAAACCCAGAGGGGTGAGGATCGGATCCGCCTTCCCTGAGAAGCGCTCTCTGGCATGTGGTGGTGTTAGTCGCTTGACTCCATTCCCACCCACAGCCACCCGGGCACAACCGAAGGCGGCCCTGCCCAGCCCTGCGCTGTCCTCCCCATTTAAAAAGATCACTCTATGGGGGGCTCGCTTTAGAACCCAAGCTCCATCTTACCCTTTGACCACAGCATTCACTCCCTGCCCCCAAGGTTCGGTTCTGGTTTTTCATATATTGTGGTTTAGGTGAGCGCTTTTCAGGCCCCTTTCACCTGTTTTACTTTGTGAGTCTTAGTTTGGGTTGTGTTTTGTCTACACATTTATCTATAAATGAAATCCATGCGAAGTTATCCAGACAGTAACTGGATTCATGATTCCTGAGGGGGGTGGCAGGGAGGTGAGGAATAATCACAATGAGAACGAGAAAGAAGAAAATGTCCTAAAGCTGATTATGGCAATGATCATGCATCTCTTTTTTTTTTCTATTGCTTACTTATTTATTGAAAGATCATTTTATTGGGGGCTCTTACAGTTCTTATTGCAATCTACACATCAATCGTATCAAGTATTTTAGTACATGAATTGCCATAATGATAGTTTACTTTCTTTTTTAAATCATTTTATTGGGGACTCATATAACTCTTATCACAATCCATACATATATCCTCTGTGTCAAGCACATTTGTACCTTTGTTGCCCTCATCATTCGCTAAACATTTGCATTCGACTTGAGCCCTTGACATCAACTCCTCATTTTTCCCCCTCCCTCTCTGCCTCCCCCCTCCCAGAACTCTTTAGAATGAGTCAACTATTGAATTTTGTAAAGGGTGAGTGAGATATCAAGGGAACGTTTAAAACAAAAGATAGGGCCATACACACCAGAAAGTCTACAAAGCTCGTTTCCTCTTCTGGGAGGGCTACACAGACCGTCCCATGACACTGATCTCCATTCCTCACGCCCCCCCTCCCCCAAATGTGTCAGCCCTCTCCCCATTTCCACCTCGGGTCCCCTGCTCAGGTGCGCCTGGTCTTCCCTGCCTCTGCCTGCCTTCATACCTTTGCTTTGGGGGCACACTGCTCACTGGGTCTCCTGTGCCTGCCTGTCCTGAAAAGCATCTTCCTCCCGGTGCCTTGTGCCCTTCACAGGCCTGCCCCTAAGGTGGATGAAAGAGAGGTGATCTCCGGGAGGGGGCCTCCGTTCTAACCCAGAAGCCTCTCTAAGAGCCGCAGTCTCTAACTCTGTCTCACCGCGGCCCCATCTTTGGTGTGCGTTCCAAATGTGTCTTCACCTCACCCCGCCCCCGGTCCAGGAACTCTGAAGGCAGTGCCCTTTTCACAGCACTGACCGTGGTTGCCGGGCACCGTCCCCCTTCTCTGGTCCCCAGTTGCAGAGGCTGAGGGTCACACCGGTCCCAGGGGCCTCTGGGCCGATGGTTTGCTGTGTCTCCGGGATGCTTCACTCTCCTGTTTGTGGTGCAGAGACTACGATGTCATTTTGATGGCCCTCTGCCGGAAAGCTTTTCCGAGCCCCAGCAGTCACCTCTCACCAAGGTGGAATGGGGAACATTGATGTCAGGGACTGTGCTGTCCCAGGTGACCTGGATGTCCCCCGAGACTGTGGTTTCCAGCCCTCAAGCCCTGTGTCTCAGTTCCGGGGGCAGGGGAGGGGAGTGGTTTGCCTATGGCTAAGAGCTTTGCCTGACCACGCCCCTGTGTACTGTATT